>JAJOOS010009334.1:0-43717 GCA_029582725.1 Solanum chiquidenum
CGTTGAAACCAAATAATTTTAATCGTCCACTAGTATTAGAACCTGCGCAATATTCCAATTCCGCCATATAAATGTTTCTCCTTAAATATGTATATGAGTGTGACTATATGTGAAATTAATGAAGGAGAAAGTGAGACAAATAAAAATGTAAGAGAATTTTGAAACAAATGAGAAGGCGTTAGGGAAATGAATGCATGTATAAGTTATATATATAATACAAAGTTTGGAAGGGTTTTAATATTTTAATTTAGCAAAGAGAATATTTTATTATAAAGTAAGAGAGAGAAAAATAGTTTGTTGCGGACATCACAAGGAGAAGTTTAGGAACATTCAACAAGTTAAAAGAGTGACTAAATTAGGACCCACTGCTAAAATATTTATGCGTACTCGATATTTTATATTTTGAACTTTTTTGTATTTGTGTAAATATTAAGTATGTAAATGCATGCATGTGATACTCATGATGGAAGACAGATCGATGAGGATGGGTCAATAGAAGGACGGGCAAGTGTCAAGCTTCTGAAAATCGAAGTATATGATATTTTAGATGAATCACACTTCAAAATTAGAAAAAATAATGAAAGTGTCAATTTGTTTGTTTGTTTTTGTTTACGTGAGGTTTTAAATTTTGTCTTGTTTCAATTGAACTATTGAGTAAAGTGGAGTGAATTTGATTCATGTGAAAGTAGTAGGGTTGTTGAACTGTCAATTGATTGTCTTTTAATTTAGATCATTGGTTTCTTTAGTAGTGCAAAATTTTTATGTTCTCATTGCACTTTGTAGATTTTGAACGATAATAACAATAACATATTCAGTATAATTTTATAAATAAATTCTAAAAAAAATATTATATATATACAAATCTTATCGATCGGAAAATGATTCTGACAGACCTGCAATTCAAAAAAGAAAAAACAAATCAAAGAACTTTGTAGCTTTTGTTTACCAAAATCATATGTTGAAAGATCGGAAGAGCATATACTATGAGTACTGAATGCAGTGATGGAATTGTTAATTAGAGTCTCGGGTTTGAGTTATGTATAAAGAAAATTCTATTGGAAATATCACTCTCAAATATACTGCTGTGCATGATTCAAATTTAATCGAAGTTTCAATATAAACTCCGAACACTGAATAAAAAAATACTAAAACCATGATCATTGATTAGGGGACAAGATATCACATGAGGATTCTTGTAAAAGTTGTCTAAACTAGTACAGTAGTACCTAACAGAAATGATAGTGCATTTCATGGAATTACTTCAAAATTGAGATGTCTAAAATCAAATTATAATTAGTACTTTAATTGTCTCAATTTACCTACTATTATATTTTATTCTTCTTTTTATAAGTACGAGTAGATATTACCTGATTTGAAATTTATAAATTTAAAATTTTAATATATTATCGAGTTCTAAATACATATTAATAAATCAAAAGCTTTAGGTTGGTTGAACTCATAAACTATATTTTCGCACTATATCTATTTTTAGATCTGTGAATTTGCATGTCTAATTATTTATTTTAAGTATACAAGTTTATTTATTGCGTGAAATAACTCACGATATTGATCTAACTTATTGATACGTAAAAAAAATAAATTAAACTGTACTTTAATTATTTTAAGATGTCTTCTAATAAGTAATAACTTATGTGTTTTCTTACTATTTTGATAAATATATAATAAATGACTAACCTCTTGATAAATTTTATCTCTACAACTATTTATAGTCTATGAAATGGTCCCTTAAAAAGTTAAAATATTATATGTCTAATATTTGTATCTTAAAATAGTATTAAATTCATTTTATTCCAAAAATGTCCTTGGATTTTTCTCTTTCATTTGAACAGCTGTATTAGCTTAATCACAGGAGCCGACACAGACCAAACCAATAAGAAATAAAATTACTGTAAAAAAGTCAATAATAATTTCATGCATGCAATGTACATTATAATAAAAATAGTTTTTAACAACAATTAATATATACACATTAATAAAGAGTATTGTAAGAACTTTTATCGGCATTAGTCAATTATTATTAGATCCATATCACTATAAACTTTAACGATATTTACAAAGAATGTTAACTAATTACAATTAAAGATTATTTTTGATACCGTACATACAGATCAACATACATTATGGGTCTTGGTTCAAATTCTGCATATTACAAAAAAAAAATCATATTAAAAGCATCACCTTTAAAAAATTAATATTGCAATATACGAATTCGAATTAATTATACTCTTAGAATAAGTCAATAATTATCCAACGGTTACATAGGAACAGTATCTAACCTTAGATTCATGCACATCTATGATTATTTATTGATCAAATCTAATCACACCTTTTCTCTATGGCCCACGTGTCTCCCTCATACTAATACAACTTATCTAATATAATCGTAGTGTCTGAGTCAGCAACGAATTCGATAAATTAAATATTCTCGATATATATATACACACTAAAAATTTGATAAATATGGCATCTCTAATCATATTCTTAAAAGTAGGGGTGTACATGACCGGATTGGTTCGAGTTTTTCAAATATCAAACCAAACCATTTGTGTAAAAAATTTAAATTTATAAACCAAATCAAACTAATAAAATTCAGATTTTTTTGGGTTTTTCACCCTCGGGTTGGTTCAGGTTTTTCAAATACCAAACCAAACCATTGTGTCGAATTTAATTTTAAATTTAAAAATCAAATCAAACTAATAAACCTCAGATTTTTTCAGATTTTTGATTTTTTCGGTAAAGTTTGCATACAAACATATAATTAACTTGTGCTTCAAATATTTTTTTAGTTCAACCAAAATACAATTATCTAAGGTGTCTCTTAAGAAATAACACAAAATATGAGATGAGTGATAACACTAAAATATTCAATAAAAAATAATAATGAAATCATCATATAAAATAAATATTGCAAAGTCATAATGAAAATGATCATAATTTAAAAATACTAAATCATGCTAAAATAAGTTTAATAAGTATTAGTTACATTACTAAATATTTAAGGAAAATTAAAATTAGATTATGTATTTTAATTGTCTAAATCAATGTAAAACTAAAGAACAAATATTCATTATTATTGTGTCATTCTTAGTGTTGAATTGATTTTCTTTTTGCATTAGTATTAATTTGATTTTGATTTAAGTTTTATTATAATTATCAACATCTATGAACTATAATAATCTTTATTGGACCATTCCGAATTCTAAGTTTTAAACTTGAAATAATATATTAAAAGATAAAAGCTATGAAATAGTATAAGAAATATTTTAAAATTATATCAATGTAAATATTTTTATGTATAAAATAAAATTTTAAAATTACATATATAATGTTGTGTTGGTTTGGTCTCGGGTTGTTTTTTTTTAGTTAAAACCAAACCAACCCAAATATAGTCGGGTTTTTTTCCCCAGTACCAAACCAAGTCAAACCAAACCACTAGTCAGGTTTTTTGTTTGATTTGACTCGATTTGCTATTTAGTTTGATTTTCGGTTCGATTTTGTACACCCCTACTTAAAAGTATTCATCTTTTTTTTTCCTTTACCTCGTTCTAAAAGTATTCATCTTTTTTTAACTTTCTTGATAACTCGAAGGAGCGTTAAACATTCAAACATCTCTTATTTTATCCCCAAAAAATACTAAAACTATAGTCCACAAATTATTTGGCTTTATAGATGAGTAATGCCCTTTTTTGCAAGAGTTGAGTACTAGAAATATTTTCAAACATTCAATAAGTTGAAGAAGTCATAATTCATAAGTTGCAAATAGAAAATTGAAATCAATCTTCCTTATGGCCTATGGGATGATGATTAGTCAATATGAGGAAAACTTTACAAAAACAATTACACAACATTTTAAATTTAATAATTCGGTGGTTAATATTTGTATTAAAGCTTACATGTATCCGAATCACGCATTATATGATCTATTTTTGGTCAGCACTCTCAATATAATTTTTTTTCATACTCGGGACTTGAACTCGAGACATCAAATGGTGGAGGAATCAACCACCATTATCCATGTTGATTCAACACAAATAACAAATATATGTTGATATACACATTATATTTAGTTTGAGCGCGATAAATATTAATTATCTGCACTCAATATTTATACTAAATCAATAAATATATATATATATATATATATATATATATTTCTATTAATGACATGTGGACTCACTCTATTTTTCACAGATCAGGTGAAAATTAGTTAATTTAGTATTAAAATTGAGTGAGAATATGTATTTATCGTATAATATTCCTAAGGGTACTATGAAATATAAAAATATTCCTAAGGGTACTGTGAAATATAAAAATAAAATGAACTAATAATTCAGGTGTTACAACTTCAAGTTGGGACCCCACATTACGTGTTGATGATGAATCATAATATTAGGAATTTGCGTGATTGACGATGAAATCCATATAATATATAGTTTTTATTTGTTTTCTTAATTATTATTATTATTTATTTTATTATTTATGATTTTTCGATGGGAAGAGATCTCTACGAATCTTACTAACTACAAGACTAGACTTGAGAAAATAGAAAGAGAAAAAAGGCTAATTAGTTACACTTATAATAGACCAAATATTCTTCGACTTTCTTTGATATAATGTTTTTATATTCATAAAATGTTCAATCAAAAGCTCTTACAAGTTACAAAGTCTTCACCATAACTCCAAATATGTCCCACCATGTCTCCTTACCCCATCCCCCCACTTCCCCACCCGAGTCGAGAATTTATCAGAAACAGTTTAATTCTCTACTCATAAAAATAAGAGTAAGACACATGCATATTTTATTTTTTTCAGACCTCAGCTATGAAGTTGATGTATATACATGTATAATTTTATAGATGAGGTCTGAAAAAAGATGAAATATACACATATCTTACTTATTTTTATGAATAGAGAAATTGTTTTCAATTTGTACAAGTTTGACATAATTTTGTAATTTTAATTTTAATTATTTATTGATATTTAAAAAAGGGAAAAGGGTATAATATATCCCTCAACTTTGTCATTTAGAGCTGATATACCCCTCGTTATGAAAGTGACAAATATATACCCCTACTTATATACAAATGACTCACATATACCCTTTTCCTCTAACGGAAATGAAAAATATTAATTTTTTATTTTATTTTTTTTAAAAAAATACAATCCCATATGAGTATATTTAATCCTCCTCAAACATATTTTTTCGACTTTTTTTTGTTTTAATGACTAATTTAGATTTATTATTTTGATGGTCAAATTTATTTATGTTTCACTTATAAAACTTATTATAGATGACCAAATTTTTTTCTTCAAATACAAAAATTAAATTACAATATAGACAAAACAAAATAGTTTTAAATTATAATATAGACACAAAAAAATAGTTTTAAATTTTTTTCTTTACACTAAGGAATGAAAGAAAAAAATAAAATAAGAATAAGAAACTCAAATAATTATAATTAAAGAAGTCAAAAATTAATTTATGTATGAAAAAGATTAAAATATACCTTGAACTTTGCTAGAGAATCATATATACCCCTCAATAATTTTTAAGAAAATTAAAAGTCAAAAATATAAATTTAAAACTAATTTTTTCACTTCCATTAAATAAAGGGTATATGTGAGCTCATTTTGTAACGATAGGGGTATATGTGAGCCGTTTGTATAACGGTATGGGTATATATGAGCCACTGATAACAAGGGGCATGTCAGCTCCAAATGGCAAAGTTGAGGGATATATCAAACCCTTTTCCCTTAAAAATATATATTAAATCGGCGTTTGTTAAAAATGTGATATTTAAAAAGAATTGTGTTTGAACATGCATTTATTTGAAACTCATCGTTTTTATATATATATAAAAAGAATGTTAAAGAAAAACAATCCAATGTGTAATCAAAGTTTTGAAAAAAATATTAAATTCAGAACTCAATACTAACTAGCATTTGACATTACTATCCTAAAATTCAGAATTCTTACGGTTCATATTCTAGACTCGCAAGGCCTCACTTAATTCAAATTTTCTCATAACACAATATAGACTTTAATATTCCATGCATAATGTGTTGATTTTAATATTTGAAATTATATTTCGAATCATTGAATGAAATTAAAGCTTAGCTTATACATTCTTTTGGACCGTTAGATTCTAATCATAACTAACCATAATTAGTTTGTATTACTAAATTAATGAAATGACCATTTTAAAGAGACAATAAGGATATGATTTGATATAGACATGCATTTTACTAGTAATAAACAACTTTAATTAGTTTTTCTTATAGGTAACTATGATACCTATCTACATAAAAGAAAATTTCAAAGTCAACTTAACCATGACTTAATTTAATTAATTAATTAGGAGGCAAAAGTTCATGCATGATGAATGTAGGGTCAATTAAACTAATGGTGATTAATTATAATAGGATTTGTTAATATGAAATTAATTATTGCTTCTAGATATAGTAGTAATAGATTAGGATTCCATAACGAAGCTTAAGATATATTTTACAACACTAAACCTAACCGCCTATAATAATTTATAAATATATATAGCTTCATCTACATCACTACATGGATCCAATGTTTTTTCACTTTCCTTTATTCTCTTATCTCTCTTGATAAGGTTAAAAATAGAGAAGAGCGTGACCTAATGATCAATAAAATAACTGTAAAAAAATCTTACATATCATAGTTCATACGAAGCAAAGACGAGAAAAAATATTATGTCGTTTATTACCATCTATCTAAGTTTTGGCAAGTGTAGATATTCGATATATCAGAAAAATGCTAATTTTCAATGAATTCTATTGCATGTCGGTATCTAGTTCCTCGGTAACATTTCCATTAGACAACAAGCAAGATTTCAATGGAATGTGTCATATATTAGCGATATTCTGATACTAATAAGAAATAAATATTTATAAAATAATCGAGATATACATAAATGGTCTCGATCAGTACTATAAGTATATAAAAACTAAAGAAAGAGGTTGGGAAACATAAAAATCAAGGATTGGGCCACACAATGACCTTTCTATGGGGCTCAAGAAATTGGTCTGACTTGTAAGGGAAATTTTATTAGTGAAGTGACCCTCAATTAATTGGGAATTTAAAGGGGTCATACTTAAAAGGCATTGAAACTTAATTATAGCACTATAAGTTGTTGGGACTTAGCAACAAATAGCTAAACAAAAAATATTTTAGATTTATACACTTTGGGTACTTTTGTAACCTATCTATGAAAATTAAACAAGTGGTTAATTAACACAAATAGTTTGTACTTACTTTAGGGTTTTGTATGCTAGCTAGCTTTTCATTTTTGTTAAACACAAGTAGTTACTTGCTCCATTTAAATTCATGCATCTTACTTTAAAAATAATAATAACAACATATATTTATTAAACTTAAAATTTTGAATATTTTTATGTATCTTTAATACATATTTATTGATAATAATACTTCAAGTATATAGATAGTCTGTTTTATTTTAAAGGTTTCTGTAGTACGGATATATATAGTTATTGATCCCTAAGCGAAGGTACCTGATAACGCAAAAAATAATTATTTAGCATTATTGATGCATATAAGCTAAACTCGTCGTCCTAATTAATAATCAGTTTGTAATTCTCATAACTTTAGGTATTTTGAATGGCCATCCCGTATACCACTAAGGATTATGGTGAAATGGAATATTCTTTTACTCTTAACCACAAGTCTTGAGTTTCTGATAAAGAACACATCACTAGCTCTTTAATAGGCCTTACGTTATGTGAATTTGAATTAACTTTAAAACAAGTGGGACCCTTTTTGTCCATTTTCTATGATTATAATGAGGCCAATGCTATGCAAGTTTGAAAAAATAGCCACAAAAAGCCTAATTATTAAAGGAAAAAAACAAACTTAGTTTTAAATCATGTGACCTTTGCCACATTTTGGCCAGATTCATTTTTTTTAGCAGACACCACTAATTAATCAAAGTGCATTAAAGCCATATCATGTTTGAAATATATTCTTGTGAAAATTTGAAATTTCAACTACCAAAGATTTGATTGTCCATTTTTGCAAACTTTATTGGTTGTAGTAGTACTTTGGTTTAACTTTTTGGCCATGATTTAGGAATTTGGTTTGAAAATTGGCACCTAAATTCAACTATTTTACAAGTTTTAACCAATCTATATTTGAAAAGAGAACACTATTAATCTACTCTACCAAAGGAAATCACTTGAAACTTCTTTCTTATACTTGTTAAGTTGGCAAGTGTTAGAGAAGGGTTATGTCTCGCAAAATCGGATCTAGGATTTGAATTTAATACAAACGAATGATTTGTAAGGTTTTGTTGATTTACATAAACGTCTTCTTTTTATGTTACTATTTAGTTTTTATTTTTCATTTTTTAGAAGTTGTGCAAATTAATATAGCCCTTGGAACTGACAAAATATTAGACTGTCATCTAACATCTATAAAGTTTTAGGTTGTGTTATGATGTTCTCTCATAAGATTTGTAGTTTTCTCAAAAAAGATCTTTAGATCATTGTCTAAAAGGTCATAAAATGTAGAGAATTAAAGGTTATTTACCAAATAATTATCTCAAAATGTGATCACACATAAATCATAATAATTTTAGCGAGTTTTCACTTATATACATTTACATTCTACATCGAACATATTGAGTTCAGATCAAGGGTTGCTTTAATGTTAAAATCTTTAGTCAGGAGCGTTACCCTCCGACTGGGGTTCTACCTGACGCGAATTAGTTTGACTCCAATAAGAGTATCAGACACCAGATGAAAAACCAAAAAATAAAAAACTCACTCATGAACACCCCCACGCACCCCTCAAAAACCCCACCCCTTGCCTAAGTACTTTTAATTTATAGCATTCTTGTCCAATCAACTTTGTCAAATTCCTTGTTGAATCATCAACAACTGTCCTTAAACAAAGTGTTAATTTCTTTTCCATGTAATTGTTAATTAGGTGGCTTCCACCATCATAATATATTACTAATTAAACCAAGACCTTAATCATGTTTTTCTTGTTAATAATTAAAAATTATGATGTTATTATCGTTCTAAGATATCCCAAATCTTGATTATGGCCCACCAACTTGATATTTATCAAGGAAATTAACCAATAATAAGTGATTACACAAGTTATTAAAATTAAAACATTACATTATTTCAGACATGATCCATCAACAAACAAAAAAAGTTTAAACAAAGATGTCTATTAATTAACTTTTTAATCATCTTTTTTCCCTGAAGCAACCATTACTTTGGAAGGATTTAGAAAAGATTAATTAAAGATCACATCCAAATCCAATGAATGAAGCTAGCGTTTGACCATAGATTTCCAAATATTCTTGGCAAATATTATTTGGGTGAAATTTCACCATGTATTTGCCATAGTATTTGAGAAACATATTTCATTTAAAAATAATAATATGATTTATACCCATAAGTTTTAAAAACAATTAAAACTAACCATAAGTTTGTATTACAAGTCAATTGGATCTTCGTTGCAACAAATAACAAGTAGTGTCCATGACACTGGAGCAATGTAGTAGTTTGGAGTGAGTGCAACAAGCATCATTCCATACATCGTGAAGTAGACAAAGCACATGACTTTGTTACCCTGAGTCGATTGTTCATCATTTTCATCAACAACAATATCATCATTTTCATATTCACTGAATATTTCATCACTACTTTGTTCACATAAAAAATTATGTAATACAACGCAAACAACTACTATAGAGGGTGTTTTTGTAAAAGATAAAAGTTTGATATAAAACTTCAATTTTCAAAAGATCCCAAATAATGAGATTTGGCTCAAATACTAGGAAAAACTAGTATTTGGGAATTTGAGATATTTGCCAAATAATGGCAAATTCTATGGATAAACATTATTTGTCAAATTTCCTCCCAAATATTACTTGGAAAATCTATGGCCAAATGGGTCCTACGTTTCAAGTTGTAATATTAATCCCTTTTTTGATATGTTCATAGAATATTTAATAAAAGATCTTCAATTAAATTTAACGACAAATTATCAAAAATCATATCAATTATGAACTGTTTAATGACAAATTATCTAGAAATCTCGTAAGATACGAACTATTTAACGACGAATTTCGAAATATCTAATTATTATGAATCAATCAATAATATCATCAATTTAATCCAAGTGACACAAACCTACTCTTTTTAACATATAAAGGCCTAATAGGTGGGGTGGAGTTAGCTTTAAGTCATGTGAAGTGACAATTATGTTTATTTATATATAATTGATGACACAAACTAATTATTAATTAATTTATAATAATTAATCAATACTCTGAACAACATGAAGCCTAACCTTACTTTATAGTTTAGGTGTCTATAAATTATAATTTAATATAGTTAATGGCAATTCCATCAAAATCTTCTTTTAATAAATAAATAAAATTTCTAACAATAATAGAAACACCCGTGAACTATATAAACACAACATGTAATTAAAAAAAAAATAGTTGGGAGACTTTTGCACATGTATTGGAACTTAATTAATTAATTAATTAATTAATCATACTCATTAAAGTATCCTAATTAATATATAATTCTAACTTGTTAATTTTATTTTATTTTTATAAATTCTTATAACACTCCACGTGTTCGTGTGTGTCCATATAGATCCCACCAATTTACTTATTTTTTTCTTGCCTTTTTTGTTACTCTTTTAATGTTTCATTGTTTTTCCCTTTTTGGTATACATCCTTTGTATCTCTATCTTTAAAACTTATTGTCAAATCATGAATCGAATAAAGAAGAGTATGATTCGATCTAAATTCAGACACGACTCATCCATATCCTACTGACTACTATCTAACATTGGAGATGACGACTGTGAGGTTTTCGTTGTATATATGACTCAGATGATTTTTCGAATAACTTTATTTGATTCTTATGGCAAACATAAAAGAGTTAATAGTAACGTCGTCAGGTTCGAAAAGATATAGAAAATTATTCACGCAAATAGATACAAAGACATATGCATTCATAGGCATGTGGTACTTTTGTCAGGACTAACAAACTTTCTAGCAACATGATCATATGCTTAACTTCAAAATATATGCTTTAATTTGATTATAAACAAACAACTTTTGAAGTGTTTTGACTTTGAGGCACATGATGTGCCATATGAGTCCAAATTCAATGAATGCAACCATTTTTTTTTAATAATTGGCATAAGCAACAAGATGCTTTAATTTGGGACTATGAGAAGAATTCAAGGCAACCTTTTCTTGAGACAAAATAGAAAAGAATCATATTCCATGTTATACATTAACTCATACTTCCAAAAAAAAAATTAAAAAAATTTAAGTTATACGATAACCTACACGATATGATGTTCTCTTTACTTGAGTCAAGGGTTTATCGGAAATAACTTTTCTATCTATACAAGATAAGAATAAGGCTACATACACACTACACGCCACCTTCGCCAAACCCTACTCATAGTATTATATTAAATATGTTATCGTCGTCGTTGTCGAGATACAATATTATATATCTAGGAACTAACTAAAAAAGAAGGCCAAGACAACTACTCTACTAAACACAAAGAAAACAATTATAAACCGTACTATGTTTTAGCTAAAGAAAGAGTTAGAAGTTAGAACATATAAATAAACAATACTGAATGTTTTGAACTTTGTTTTATTTTATTTTGGTTGATTAATAAGCTTAAGTACAATGCCATGATTTTATTATTATACATGACCTTATCCAAACGGAACTTATTGTTATTTTATTAGTTAGGACGGCAAATAAAAATTCTCAAAAAGATTAGAATGGTCCCAACCCAACATTGGCCTAAAATTAATTTTGAATTGTCATCTCTTTATGAATCTTTTCGAACTAGTTGATTAGAAAAGAAATTCCACACGTCATTAACATAACATAATACACTTTCTTTTTTTTCGAGACGAAAAAAATATTATGATTCTTAAGAACTCGAAGAGCACTTCCTCTTCTAGTGATCAACAAAGAAGAGAATCCCGTTGAGTTCTTATACTTTCACGCAATAGACTGAAAATAATGGAGTACATTATGATACACAGCAGAAGAATCATAGGTACAATACAGGAACAAAAAAACCTTCTATATCTTCGATCAATCGATAGAAAACAGACATCAACATGCCCAAAAAATGATATTTTGAAAAAAATTAATGAAAAAAAGGAACCCCAAGAAATTGAACAAATAATACATGCGGAGAATTCTTCAGGCAGCCCTCGTCCTTGAACGCGGAGCTGGAATTGGAAACTCGTAGCATCTAGACTATGGATGGACCTCCAGTCTGATTACTTCTTCTCGGATCCTTTGAGGTTAAGGTTGAACCATTTTCTCTTCGCGTATTTATCCTTGGAGTCTGAACTGCCATCTTCCCCTGGGCTATCGGGTTTTGAGTCATCACCAGAAGGTTTACTGCTACTTCCGTTACTGAAATGACCACTCCCGCTGCCACTTAAGGTAGCAACTGTCCTTGTAACGGTGAAAGAAGAGTGGATGGTGTCTCTCTGTTTGAGCAGCTCTTCGACCTTTACAAAAACAACATCACTCAGAAGGTAACTCACAAATGATTCTTTTCCTCCGCCCCCTAAACCCCCGGGTATAAATCAGGGTAACTAAGAAACGATAGATAGGCAAACTCAAATCAGTCATCCCATCTCAGTGAAATAAAACTTAGGTAAGAGACAAACTTACAGACTGCTTCTCCTGGCTATATCTATTGGTCACTTCCTGGAACCGTGCTAATGCCTGTAAACACCACACGGAAAATAGTGGAATGAGGATGCATGAGGTACAACAAATGAATGACAGACATTGTCGATGAGCAGATAAACAACCTTTCTATATTCTGTTTCAAACTGTCGAAGCTCATTTCTCTTTCTCAATATCTGCGCCTCGATATCCTGGAGATTATGAGTTGTGTCCTCGTATGTCTTGGCACACAGAGCCTCAATAGTATAACTAGCAGGCTTAAAGAAATTATCTCCTGCAGACATCAGATCAAATATTTCTCTTAGCATTTGCATAATCAGTAGCAATTAGTTAGTGTTTGTCAAAAACAAAACAATATATTCAACAAAATAAAAGTAGCTCAGACCATAAACAGCAAATATGTGAGTGCCAGCATTTAGTTGTGAGACCTCACAAGGTTGAAGGCCCTCCAGCCTCTTAAAGAAAGCAGCTTCAGGATCTTTGGCCATTGCTAACTACATCATCACAAGTATTATCACTTTTGATAACACTGCATGCTATACTGTTGAATTTTAACCACTAAGATGAATTCACATACCGCATTTACAGTTGAATCCATTCTGTACACTTGAAAGTGCAAGAAATACATTCCCGCAGAGGTAACCTTGCCGGCTTTTTCACTATCTTCCTGTAAATAGTGACAATGGATCAGTTTTATTAAGAAACACTCATCAGTAGATTGCTTCATCTAAAATCCAGTTTACAAGCTCATAAATACAGAAGATACACACAGGATTGGAACTTGGAAGTTACAAGTGAAAAGAAACATCTAAATACACTCTTTAAGGTTCAAGATAGACATGTATAGCAAGATGCAAACCAGATTTTTCCCATAGTGATAGTCAACAAAAGCAGGCGAGCCTACCCAACTATTTTCAAGCTTTTTCCCGGTAACCACTGACGAGCTATTTGGATACACTAAAATCGAATTTACCTCCTTTCCACACAATCTTCCGCTAGTGGCTAGAAAAGTTATCGTTCTACTCCTAATCATCATCCTATCTATACATTCTTGAGAAATCACTCATGAATCATTACACCTTTGTGTCATCCTTGCTCTCTATTTACATTCCTAAGTCTATAGGTAAACTTCTTTCACATTAAAGCTATCACAAACGCCGATCGCGGAGATATCTTTTATTTTTGGAGACTAATTGAGGATATGTTCTGGCTTACACCTTGTGGTACTCAGGAGCTTTGTCCTTTGCGTCCGATAATTCTACTGTTGGTTGTTAATGAGCGACAATAAAAGTTGGTAAGGTGGTCAGATTGATCTACCTAAGGCACACTTGGTTGCCAAAGGCTATGCCCAAAATTTTCAACTTAATATGATGATACATATACAAGAATAGCCAAATCAAGATGATATGTGATGAGGATTCTAGGTATGAAAACTTTGTTTGGATCCTTAGTGTACAACAGAAACTTACTAAAATTGGGTGTACATGTGGAATCTATAAATGTAATCAATATTGGAATGATGCACGAACTTTCTTTAAAGGTTAGACATATACCGCTTATTAACCAAAACTGGAGGTATGCTATTTTCTTATATAATTTTGTCAAATTTTCTAAGAAATGATAGAAAAGCCCTTTAACGAATGTCTTGACTACAAAAAATATAAAGTAAGATCAGGCAAAACATGCCTACGAAATTCATTTGTTAGTAATTAAACATGTCCAGCCCTAGGGGCGATAGTTCCCTAATCCCTATTACTGCTTTATTGTTCTCTAAACACATCAAATTACTCAGAATACAGCATCAATTCCATTTAACTTTACTCTAAGCAAACATTGAGGTTGTTCAACAGAAATCTATAGCAACTCAAGCACACAATAACAAGGGGTCAGCAATAGGAATCCTCTGTAAGCACACAATGAAAAATAAACACTGTAAAATGCATTACCTGCAAGGCCAGGCCGTAACCCCCACTAACATCATGTTCAAAATATAGTAGCTGAAATTTCATGAAACGCAGTTTTAGTATCACCACAGTAGAAAAAAAAGGGCATAAAAATACAAAGAGCATGAAAGTACTTATCATATAAATGTAAAAAATGTACCTTGAATTTGCTTTGAGCAGCTGAAGTAACTCTTACTACAATCCCTGCTTCTGCTTGTTCGTCACTAATTGTTACGCCGAAAAAATGAGCATTTTGCTTTTCTACCTGCATTAAAGCTCAACGGATGTCAAAACCCTGGTACAGCTGATAAATTTATCCTGTCACTTGCAGAGACAATTAAATTATACCTTTCCACTGACTGATGTGCCAATTGGAAGAGGGCGGACCGTGACAGTTCCATTCAAAGCTTCTTCAAGAACATTAGCAGAAATAGTTGTTTTGATAGGAACACCCAACTTGCTATCCAGAAAAAAAAACAAATTTAAGAAAACTAATCAAAAACATCACCAGAAAGACGAAATTTTGGGAAAAAGACTAACCTAAACAATGCTGCAAACATTGTGTTGACAGTTCCAAGGTTGGACAAATCAATTTCCATATCCATTCCTTCAGCTTCAAGAGCCTTAAAATTAAAGAAAAATGTCAAAAGAATCCAGAAATGGCATTCCTTGAGCGTAGTAGATTTAAGAAGTTTTTATCAGCTATAACTTGCCAAAGAAACTAGCTAGAATTGGAACTCAGGGTTCCAACACAAAATGCCTATTGACCCAGACAAAAATAACTAAACGATATTGATACCCTGAGTGAAAAGAATGACTAAAATAAAAGGCAAAAAGCATATAGAAGGCAACAAAAAGGAGATGTTTTCACCTTGTTAATTGGAGAAATCTTACACTCAACAAGATATCTAGGCATAAGATTTTTGAAACTATACAACAAAAGCTTACTCTTTCCATAGTGTTTCTAAGATATTTTGGGGACCCTATAAACAATCCTCGACTAGAAATCTCAACGAGAAGTGAGGAGTTCAGAAAATGGCAGCTGATAGGATGACTTTTCAGCTTTACACCTATTAATATCCCCAAATACAACAGGACAGTAACTTCAAGAATGAAAGGAGGTGTTTTAACATCTAGATTGCTGCAGCATTATCCTGCAACTTTCAAGTATCCACATTTTGTTGAACTTTTACGATATGTTAAGTTTATATTGTCAGCACTTAGTATTCAATCTTTCTAGATATGCTTGGTTGAAGCCATAAAGCTACAACCTATCATATAAGCAATATTAGCCTAAGCTAGCTCTTATTTCTATAACCCTTCTTGAAATCAAAAACATAAAGAGTTCTATCTATGAACTACTTCTTCCTACTGCTAAATCAGTAACCTCATTCAAATGCAACGTGATACATAACAAGCAAATGTAAGGTTATATAAATCAAACAAAATATTCTCCATGATTTCAGTCTTTAAAAACAGCAAAATAGTAAAAGTCTTCCGCATCATACATCATTGCTCATGATGAACAACCATGTCGTAAAAAAATATGACTTTTACAGTGGCAGAGGGTGAGTACCTCAAAGCCAGCCATATCATATTGCCTCCTTTTCTCCAGATCAGATAGAATGCTATATGAGTATGCAACCTCCTTGAAGAGTTCTGAAGCTTCAGGATTGTTAGCATTCTTGTCAGGATGATACCTGCCAATAATTTATGTATTCCATTATTCATCCACAAGAGCAAGTATCAAATCAAAAAGTTCCCCAAATCCCAACATCCACAGCCCAAAAAATTTCAGCCACTTTTTCCTCTATAACCAGATTTCACTTCCCATCACCATTATTTTTCTCCATCGGATACATCATACGTATATATCAGTGTTATCCAAGGCTCGCTTAAGCCTAGAAGCGAGGCTCAAAATGCATTGAGCGATTCGCCTCGCTTAATGAGCGCTTCAATGTCGTCATCAAAGCTCTAAGACTTGCTTTTCCTTGTGAATGAGAATTTCTTGAGGCGACGCTAAACCATTGATATTTCACTTTATCGTAAAAACAATCAATTTCTTTGTTCATATATACTTGTTTTTCATGCTTATAATTATTAGTCTTAGACTAAGCATATATATATATATATGTATATATATATTTGTATATTTTCTCCATTTGCGCCTTTTCCCCAATAAAGCCCACACTTCATTTGCGCTTAAAGCCCCAATGAACCTTACGAGCTTTTTTGCACTTTTCGCTTTTGACAACACTGGTATATATATGGTAAAAGCAAGTCTCTCCCATCTATATTATATTTCTTCAAATGACAATATGCGGCAATCATCACATTACCTAATTAATTACTTGACCATAAATTCCACAATTTTGTCTTACTACCGTAATTCAATAACCGCGTATGCCGTGTGGTAACAGCAAGCTCCAAAACAAATCCAAACAAAAAATGCATACACATTTCACCACAATCCTCACTAAATTTCTGTGTAGGTTACTGGTTACACATACCATCATTCAATACCGCCCTTAAAGCACCCAAGGGTGTGGCCGTTCCTTAGTGCTTCAAGATTAAAGTTTTCACCATGAAGTGAAACACTATGCGATTTCTTCACATCTGTCTAGATTATAGCCTTGGTAGATAGAGTTACCTAGTACCCTATTGCTAGTGGGAGGTGGCGGGCATCTATGTAATTAGTCGAGGTGCATGCAAGTTGACCCCAACAAACACCTTAAACTCCAACTACTTGTGTCAGCTACATAAACTTGCTACACATACTCTGCTTTATGCAGGTCTATTTCATTCCAATACCACATTTAAACACCATTATAGCGAAAACTAACTATAAACTGGAGTTAGAAATATGTATTAGGAATAAACTTACTTGAGAGCAAGCTTTCTATAAGCAGTCTTAATCTCCTGATCCGACGAATCCCTCGTAACAGCCAACACTTCATACGGGTCTCGTCTTACCACCGGAGCCGATGGCCCCTCCAATTTTGAATCACTCATTACACCCTTTTTCCACCGCAAAAATCAATAAAACACAAAAAAAAAACCTTGATTTCCCAAAATCTACAGACAATAGACAAGATTTTAACACAAACCCATTAAAATTCGAGATAAATTAATCAGTTTTTAATACAAAATTCATAAAATTGAATCACCCCTTTTCGTTTCTTGGATAAATATCAAAATTTTCAACAAGTATAACATCCATTAACAGAGAGATCTAATAACAGGAATCAAAATCAATGCAATGATACTAAAAATTGAATAAAAATAGCTAGGGTTTAAGAGAAATTTACCCCCAAAATTTTCTTCAGCTGAGCTTTTTTATTTGCTTTCTCTGAGTTTGAAAAAAAAAATTCAATTTTGAAAGTTTGTGTAGCTAAAATTTTTATAATGAGAAGTTATACATTGTGAAAGTACAAATATGTACATGTGAGGTTGAGGAAATATAGCTAGCTTTGCTATTCAAAAAGTATTTTATAGGGGCAATCTTGTCCAAAAAAAATGAAAGCTTGATTTTTGTTTTTTTAATATGTTTTATTTTTTTTACATGTATAGTCTTTCTTCGGAATTATTTGGACAGATGGATCCTCCTATTCTGTGTTTTGACAACTTATCTTAAGGTCTCCTCGCCGAGAGGTCTTGATAGAGATAGCAACATGACGGGTGGAGTCTCCATTTCTCGATCTTATTGATATAGGTTTTTAGTCGCTAAAATTTATATTTGAATATCGGAGAAGCAAAGTTAATCTATTGTTATTCTAAAAAAATGTACATTTTTATGATTGAGTATATTTTAATTTGAACCTTTTATTTTACCGTAAAATGTTAATGGTACTTTTACGAGCACAAGAAATATATTTATTTTGTAAATCTCGTATCAAATTTAAATATGTATTGTATATCAAAACGGGTGAAAGACGTGAAGTAAATGATTTTCCAATATTATATTTATAGTTTATAGTATAATATATAATGTCATCTCTCTGTATTCATTTTCTCATATTGAACATGGGGAGCTGGTTTAGTTGATTGTATATCATGTTGAATATTGATTCCTTAATCTGCAAGTTGTCTCTCTTTTTTTAATTTTGCACCGGTATCTATTTTGAAATCTGATCAAATTTAAATTCATATATTGCATGATTTGTTTTTGGAAACGATGCTCTCAACAAGATTTATTTTTTCATTCTCAGATATTCTAACTTTAGAGTGAAAGGATTTCGAACCATCCCACGACAAACCATGTGGTCCTTCATGGCCATTTTGCTATCTCTTTGGCTTTAGTTTAGGAATGTTTCATGATTTTTAAATCATTTATCTTTGATAGGAGAACGTCAACATCTAGTTATCTTTCCTCTTTTTTTTCTAGCAAAAGAAGAAATTATCATCAATATGGATTGTCATGCAGTGGTAAAACTATTAGGGATCACACCTTCATCAAAGAAATAAGGTAACCAGATGGAAGTTTTTGAAATCCCAACAATATTTTCTATATAAAAAGAAACTCTAAAGCTTAATGACTTTATAGGGTAGGGTAGACTTTTTTTGGGTTAGTACGCACCGACATGCTAAAAATTACCTTTTGAACTTCTTCCAGGGTTAAAAGGCACTTTCCGATCTACGATCCCTCACAATCCTTCTGACTTGCATTAATGTGTTGTGCGACTCCGGTGAGGCGAATGAAGGAAAGCTCTTCGGGAGCGCTTACTCTCAGCCTCTTTAATTGAGTGATTAGACTGATACTCTAAACGAGACCAATTCTATAAAAAATAAAGTAGTAAAAATCATAAGAGAAGAAAAGTTCCTACAGTAGATGAGAAACAGAACATTCTGTTCTGAACATGACCCTCCTTGTAGGTACGAAATCGTACCATAAACACTTAATCTTTGCAAACATGAATTTGGCTAAACAGTATGTTTGGTGTATAACAATAACAAAACTTTGGTGACCGTTATTGCTCATGTATTTTACAAACCTATGTATTGAGCTCGCACTAAACAATGCGATGTATGTAATCCTATGAGAGGGTAATCTCAGTAACGGAGACAAGATTTTTTACCAAAGGGTTCAACATCTATTATATATACATAAAAGAAACGTACGACCTTGTATATATAGTGATGAGAAGATCTGGAAGAAACCTTCCACCCACCACCCACCCCTTCCTCTAGCTCAGTCCGTTGGTAATCCGACACGTCTCATTAGCTGGAGCAATTAGGACTTGTTTCCACCTTTATCACTCTGGTATTGTAGGATCCACAAGATGCACACTTGTGATATAGCCAATGGAATGGTGCAGTTCCCCTCTTACCACAGTCGTTACACAATATATCCTGGGGAAATTTCATATAAATTTTTTGACAAAAAGCTTCAGAAATAACTAATAAGCATAAGAGTTGTTAAAAAAGATTCCATACTTGGCAGCGGTTCCTAAATTCTTCTGGTAATACCTCCGAAGCCATCAAAGCATCAAGCATCCCGAAGTACACCTAAAAGAGAGAATGAAAGTTGAGGTCATTCATCTGAGCAATAGAACAGAAACGAAAAAGGATGCATAAAGATTGAAAGGTCTCGAAATAAGAAATATATAAGGCAACATGCTATAACTATCCACAAGAAGTGAGAAGACGACATGATTTCTTTATTCAATATGATCATAGACAATGTCCTATTTCATTCTTAACAGTACTAGAATTTCATTAAATAAAGCATCTCAATATCAAACTATGTCGTACATAACATTCATCTGCCCATTTTATAGGCTTGATGCAGTTCCTATTTCTAGAAAGGAAATATTAAATAAGTTTTATCACAAACACACCAAGTTAGCTTTGACTGTACATAGAGGTAATACAACTATAGCCCTATGAGAAATTAAACCAACTATTCGTGCAACCTGGAAATTCTTCTTTACAACAGAAAAAAAAAGAAAATTAAACAGTACATTATATTTTTATAGTTATATTTTAAAACTTTAACGGGTTATAACAGAGATATTTCACAATATTCTTGTGTCTGCAAATAATTCCATGGATTTACACAAGCAAGCATCACTACTCGGCAAAAAGGTTTGTTTAAAGAAGGAAGAACATCCCTTACCGACATATCTCCCATAGACTTGCTGCAAATGGGACAGATGTAGTGTGTGCAAGCATATGCCTGAGGAAATAAAGAGATTGCTTTTAGTTCAAATTAAATTTCTAATAACCAACATAATCCTTTCTGACAGCAAAGGCATGAAAATAGCCTAGCAGAGAAAAGCGAACAGACCTGAAAGCATGCTGAATGCATAAAATGCCCACAGGGCAGACCCCTGACAGTTTCACTTGATGTGAATAAAAAATCACAACATATTGGACAGTTGGTTTCAAGACCTTTCTCCCTGCATTTGTGGTCCACAAGTTTCATTCCGAGGCAGCAATTGCAGGTCATGCAATGAAAGAAGTCAACACCTAGTCCTTGCCCCAGCCGGCATAAATTGCAAAACGGGCAATGATATACTGTCCTGAAGTAGGAAACAAATAGAACGTAGTAATCAAGATCAAAGATCTATTAGAGGTATAATTTCATCTTGCAACATGTACAAGAAGCAGAAATAGTAGACCCAAGGATTTCATCCTTGACTAAAGGAATTAAGTATTGAAATAGATTTTCATGTGATTTGCTCAAGGAAATCGACAGACAATTTTTTATTAAATGAAGGTTTTATGTTCTAGGTAATTGACTTATGTGATTCAACCTACTTCATCAACAAGAAACAAGTAGTAGTGTCATTGTAGTATCACCTTTCATCATCAAAAAATTTACAGCTGCTGCAGTAATATTTTGCCATCGAAAGGCCATTACAGGATGGAGTTGTGCAAGTAGGTCCAACTGGTTGTACTTTGAGGCAGTTCATACACATCATTTCAGTTGTTGCCTTCCTGCAAATTACTAGAAAAATTAGACATGCGATGGAGTTTGATTAGAAACAGAAATGCATCCAGAAATTTACCTATCCATAGAATGATCACTGACTTTGTCATGACAGAATCTGCATGGAAATAGTTTACCACAGCAAGCTGCTCGGAGCTTGCAGTTTCTTTTATAATGCTCACATCCGAACACTTGCTTATCTGGATCACGGAATGAAGGTGAACATCCTATTTGATCTTGACCATTTGAAGTTTCAACAGATCTTGCTTCAGACTCCTGCTGAGCAGCTATCCAGCGACTGAACAACAGATGCTCAATAGGTTACGTGGAACAATGACAATGATATAGCAATCAGAAAGGTTTAAAAAGATGGATTTATTGAAAACAAACCTGGTCATAAGATTTTGAATAAGATATGCTTTTCTTCTTGGATCAAGCGATGAGTCTCGGGAGACCTTTCTTATTTCTGACTCTAGCTCATTTTGATTCATACGAAATATGTCCTTCCATCCAGGTTTAAAAGTGGAATCACTTTGTTCTAGAGATTCAGGAAACTCACATCCTGAAAAGGGCATAATTTTAGAGGCTAAAATGAATATCAGGAAAAATTTCTCAGTTTAGATCCACTAATAGCCTTGTCTAATGTAAATAGCTTATGGAACAACACAACAGCATGAATTAAACTAATTAAAGCATGGTGACAACCTCGCGATACAATGTCCTCTGAGCTTGATGCCTGGGAAGTTCCATCTGGAGTTCCTTCCCACCATTCATTGAGCCATTCACTGAACATAGTGTTTTTGGTTGCTTGCTTCCATGTCTCCATCATTTTATTTTGTTCATCCTGAGTAAGAGCAGTGGTTACCCAGGGCAACATTGACTGAAGTACCTCTGCCCCAGTTGTACCTATTATCCTACCAACTAGTTTGTCTTGTTCTTCAATGCTAAAATGCCGGTCAAATAGCGGCCATAGCTCAACTTCCTCCCGTATAACATGTTGATCCAGGGTTACTTTTATAGATTTGCACATGGCTTGAACTTTAGTCGCCAGCTCATTGTATTTTCTTGAATATTCATGCAAGTCACAAGCACCAGAGTTTCTACAAGGACCTTTAACTGAACTCCCACCATTCAAGTTTTCACGGAGCTGAGAAAGCTCATCAAGTGCAGATGAAATATCCTCGAATAGCTTTTCTTCCTGTTTGTGGTCCAAGGTGTAAGAATGGCTAACATTATGAAGCGTCTCTTTTGATTCCAAAGCTGGAAATACGATATCATCCTCTGCATTGCTGTGAGCTTTATACAGGCCCCGTAGAAGACGAAAACGACCACAAAACTTCCTGAGGAAAGTCTCATCACAATCAGTCAGTTTTCCAGATTCGACATCCAGAAATTCCAAATCCTTTCTGATTGCCTTGTGAAATTGAAAAATGTTATCGATCGGCCGTGTTGCATATCCAGCATTGGTCAAGCTGGTATTCCAGTTGAAAAGACAGGAGTTCAGAGAAGGAGCACTTGGAGTAAAAGTGCGCGGTGATTTCGCTGCAGCAAGGGAATTTACAACGCCTAATGCAGGAACACAACAAGACTGATTACCAGTGGATCCTTTCCGAAATTTTCTACCTCCTGAAGGATCATGACGATAGCATTTCTCCTCTGACATTAAGTTTACACGCTTGGTTGGCCTTTCACCATTACTTTGCTCACCATTTGAGCTACTAGATTTGACAATTCTTGAAGAAGTGCATGTACCGCAACATTTACCTAAGTTCTCTTGATTCCCAGCTAAAATTTTAGCAGGACAGCAACCGGTTACACTTGAAGATAAACAAATGTCAGCTGGACGACCTTTGCATGCCCAACCAGAGAAAAGTGTGACCAAAGCAGTGTCTGATGCTGGTGCTGCATTAGATAACAAAACAGATGGGTGAATAGGCATACTTTCTATCATTGTCAACACAGAAGCCAAGTTTTAATTAAATCAAAGTATCAAACAGTAGAAATTAGGCTTTACCTGCCATATGCATGTTCTGAAGAAAAGACCTTGCTTCCTCCTCACTTAATGAACCTACCAACCATGGTAAGACGCATTCTATGAGTCTAAGTGGCATAACACACAAGCTCTGGTAAAGGAGTTCCCGCTGCCTTTTGGGGCTAAAATGCTTTCGTGCGAGTGGAAGAACCTGGGATCACATAGAATCCAAATAATCAAGATCAATTACCTACTTTCATCACTTACGAGAAACAACATTTTTTTACAGGGGGGTATATACTTGTGGATTTTCACTGGGTATGTTGTTGTATATAAAGATAGAAACATTGAACTTACAGAATATTTGTGATTCTGATATTACTCACCTGAGCCTCCTCATTACAGAAGTGTCTTTCCACTGTCTCCATTATATGATCAGCTTGTGAGCACAGTTCTGAATAAAATTCTACAGAAGTTGAGTTGGATCCAGCACTCTGAACGCTTTCTATCAAGCATCTAAATTTATCAAACTCATTTTCTTCTTCCGCATGCTCCTGGGCAAATGATATTTCTGCATCTACTGCAGGAAATATAACTTTGTCCTCGGCAATACTGCAGTCAAAGTATGAAAACAGTTTGAATGATCCAGATTCAAGCACCATAGCAGTTATCTTAGTCCATAAAATTATTCAAGCCAAAACTTCAAACAGATATGCATAATAGCAATGCTGCATACCTATGAAAGATACAAACTTCAGCAATAAACTGGAGCCTCTGGTTGAAGGCAGATAAATCAGAAAAATCTCCACGCAACTTTATTTCCCTAGCTGCTTCTGTTATGTCATTCAATTCCTTTCTAATAGCCTTGTGCCAATGCAGTATCTCATCAACCGGGCGATTCAGAGTGGATTCTGTAAGATCCAAATTTGAGTCTTGAAATTCCCTTCTAGAAGATTCACAAGGACAAGGAACATTCTCTGCCTGACCAATTAAGCCTCTAACAACAGAATCTGAACTATTGTGTGTTGTACTCTCTTCACAAGCCTTGCGTTTGTTTGTTAACTTTTTGCCATCCATCCAGGTAAACATAATCTTCATGCAAGATGAATTTTATCAGCTTTGCCATACTTAACAAAGATCTTTAACACCTACAAGCAAACTAACTCACCTCTTGAAGAAGATCCTCATCTGGAATTACTTTGTGCAAGCATTTATGCATATCTTTGCACTCATCAGCAGATATAGAAGATGAAAGCCAAGGCAGAAATTCAGCCATCATATTCACGGGGATGCTGCACAGAAACTGCCACACCAGTGATGCCTGCTCCTCGAATGAAAACTTCTCCATGAGCAAGGGGAGAACCTTCAAAATGGCACAATAACAACAGATAGCAACGTCAATAATAATAATGAAGAAGAAGAAAATAAAAGAATACTAGTCAACAATTTTAACAATAAAAAAAACGAAACAACTGTCACAAAATAAGGGTCCGTTATCAAGAAAATAAATAATAAGGGGAAATTTCATACAACAAAGTTTTAACTTAACTAAATGAACCTCAGGCAAAGAACAAGTCCCACCACCCAAATAGGAGACGAGGATGGCATTAACTTGTCAGGATTAATGTACAGAAATATCTTTTCTTGAGAATGAAATTAATGTACAGAAATATCCTACTCATTTTTGTCTCGAAAGAACTACAAATTCTTGAAATCAATGCAGACCAAAAGAAAGGGCCTGGTGAAATCTACTAGTTGGGAATAGGTTTGTCTTGTTAGAGTACTTCTAATATTATGATAGTTCCTTTTACTTTATTTAGCATGATGATGACATAGTTGAGCTTAAATAGAGAAGTGAATCATATAGCCAACAACAACTTGTTCGGGACTGAGGCTCAGTTGTTGTTGTTATATCGTCCTCATTTTTGTGTTAGACATTTCAAATACAAATTTTTTGGATATTGTCGTCTCTTATTGAACCAGAAATAACATTAAAATATTGTATCCACATTATGGATGATTCAAAAGGGAAAAAGGGACTAAAAACCACATTCTAAGATTCATGTTGCATAGGGCCCATTAAAGGGTGATGCGCTCGTTACCACAGGTTCCTCCATTCCTAGGGCTTGAAGTCGAAACTTCTAGTTAAGGATAGAGGGATCTCATCCACCTCACCACTCCCTTTGTGGTGAGTTTGAAAGAGTAGAAAACTCACTTGTAATGAATTAGTAAATTGTTCGTGCTTCTTTTCATTTTTTAACGTTGACATACTAATCAGCAGTAGTGCTTATATGTAAGACTCTAATTTTATAGACATGATGTATGTGAGGTGATGTAGTACAACGAGCAAGAAATGAGACGGCTCTGATACGAATGTAGACATGTAGCACCACAGGGAGAATGGAAGTTACACCAAAATCAAATTCCAACACTTCACAAAAGTACAAGAAGTTCCTTTTTATATATAAGGAGTTCTAAACAAATTAATATTTAAAACAACCAAAGTTCAAATAAATATCCACGGGTGCATTGGAGGAGGTAGCGAGTGGAGAACTTTTGTGCGCTCTTTAGTCAAGAGTTCAAATCTTTCTTCTTTTACTTATAATGGAAAAGAACCACAAAATCTCCATATCTAACTAAATGGGTAATATATGCACAATAATCTGCCTCCCAAGACTTTTGTCGTCTAGTAATAAGAGCACAACACGTAACGTATGGGTTAGGCACACATCACCGCGGTAGAACCTGACAACCTGGTACTTAAATGGAGAGGGTAAAGGTGTGGGCCCATTATCCATTGAGTTTTGAACCGTTAACCATTGCCCCTTAGAGATTTCTCAGTTATCAGAAAGAGAATACTCCCGTCGTTCCACTTTATGTGACATAATTCGAAGTACGAGGGTCACTCTTACTAATTAATAGATCTTATAAAAATTCAATTCACGACTTCCATTTCAGAATTATGTAATTAAGAGGATCTTCTTTTTTAAGAATTTGTATGATAATTTTCTTCTCTTTCTTTTTAAATAACATTTCAATATTTAGAAACTACAATTTTTTTTTACTATAAATCATAATAATTAACAATTCATTACATTTTACGAGTATTTGAATAGATCGTAATCAAAGAAAGCATCCTTTGACTCCCAAATAGTAACTAGCTCATATAAAGTGAAACAAATGGAGTAACATACATGAATCATATCAAGTGATAATGATATCCATATGATCTACAGTAAGGGGATTTTCCCTTTTCACGTCAATAAAATAATTAATTTCATAGAAAACAAGGCATATCACGTGTCCCCTCAAGCCAAAATAAGAGCAAGGTAAAATTCGCAAGGATACCTGCTCCTCTTCCTTAGACATGTGTTGGCTAATAGATGTTTGAAGAGCTCCTGTACAGGAAGCCAATTCTCTGCGGTAGCTTTCTTCACTTTGCATATCCGAGTCAAGTAATGCAAACAGGTGATCAAAAAGAACACCTTCTCCTTCATGCTCAAGGGAGTAAGTCCGTGCTACATTCTTCACACGAATATCAAGTGCTGGAAAGATAACCTGCCATTCACACGATGATATGCTAATGATGTTCAAAGCAGAATATCAAGTTGTATGCACGAGCCATTTTTCTCTGTAACTTATGAAATATTTATCTATCAAGAAGGAGAAGCATATCATGGGGGGAAAATTAGAAAATTACATTCCTATTACTGGGGTTGCAAAGGGAAGGCTCAAGTCCGCTAGATCAAACCATGGCGTACTTTCGATGCGAAACAAAGAAGTGAACCCTTATGTACACATGATTTCCCTGAAGTTAATTTAAGTCGTAAAATGTGGGAATGTTTCTCTATCTCTCGTGAAGCAAAAAGGTAATATTTTCAAGGGTTTTTTGGTGGTGGCGGTGGGGCAATGAAAACATAGTGGGTTCAAGCACCAAAGTAAAATATGTTGTCTTCTTTATGTAATGAGGATCTGCGGATACATTGATACCTATTAGGTTACAACAACATAACTCACCTAAACTAGCGAGAGCAACGTTGAGCAATAGTGCAAGGAGACAGAAACCAGGAGTGAGTTGCAAGATTATAGAAAGCTTATAAGAAATTTCTCTTGTATTACATAATAATGAAATCAGCGAGAGATATATCCGATAAAATACATTGCTCTAACCAAAGAGGGAATGAACCACATTCATGAATTATGCCAAATGACAGATCTTAATATCTCTTTTTTTCTCAACTTCACATATGAAATACGCCCTCTTTTTTCTTTTCTTTTCTTTTTCTTTTTCATACCACCTAATATTAAAACTAGTAGAAGAAAAAAGGCAAACCAAATTCTTTATACCTCAAGATAAAACACTTTCTTGATTCTTCCAAGAATAAATAAAGAAAAGTTCAATCCAAAAAATATTGCTCGAACTACAAACAAACTCTAAAACCGGCCCTCTTTCCCACCAATGCAAAGAAGTTCCCACCACCTCCCTTCACACCCCAGTAACCAAAAGGGATTAAAAATTTAGAACAAATTTCAAACAAGACAAGGAAATTTAAAGCCAAACTAAGATGCAAAAACTACCAGCCCCATTTGTTTTATCGACAATACAAGTCCAAATTTTGCTACACTTTGTCAGACCATTAACTATCCTTTTGTCGTTTACTAATTCTCAATTTTAAAATGAACTAACAAAGCATGAAACTAAATTCGATTTTGTCAAGCAACAACTTCTCCAGTTCAAAAAGCGACAAAAATCATAATAGTTTCAAGAGAAGGAGAACTAAAAATTCAAATTTAAACTCGATTCTGTGTACATCTGCTCACAACAGTAAGTAGCTTCAGACATTCAAAATTGAGAATCAGTTGCCAGAAAACAGACAGCTTTGTTAAATGATTCAAGTTATAGTAACTATGCAGAAAAATAATAATACAACCAGCAGGAGAACTGATATACCACATTGTTTCGCCCCAACAAAGAAGCCATGAAGCAAAAACAGTTCATAAAGATCTTTCATTGTCAACTTCACATTTGACATTAGGTATCTCATTTCCATATCAACCAATACTGGCTCTAACAGTAATCAAAAAGTGCTACATAGCTCGAAAGAAAATCATGAAATAAAATGGAACACCTTGAACTAACAATCAAAAAAGAAAAATTGAGCACTTGAGCTACAGAAAGCTCAAGTCTTATCCATCTTCCCACCACCTCAAAATAGACCACAACTAACCAAAGAGGATCAACTAAAATCCCCAGAAAAGAACTCAAGAAGAGAAATTTGCACCAAACCCTAACTAAAGATGCAATAACTACGCGTCTCATCAGATTGTACCAATCTTATTGTTACAAATTCTACATTTCTTTCTATTTACTCATATTGCGTAAATGAAATGAAATCAAATCAAATCATTCAAAAAATCAGAAATTTCACATATGCAAGTAAAATCTTTCCAGTTCAATAAACATAACCACATAACATTTCCAGAGCAGGAGAAACAGAAAATTAAAACTTAAATTTCAATCCTTTATGTGTATATACTTGCTAAGCTGCTCAAAATTATTCACCAGAATCCTCCTGCACACAAATTTCCCCAAATCATTTCAAAAAATTAAGCTACAACTAAGCTAAAAAAACTACTTCAAACAAACCTCATCTTCAGCATTGCAGTGATG
Organism: Solanum chiquidenum; assembly: GCA_029582725.1. Taxonomy (NCBI): domain Eukaryota; kingdom Viridiplantae; phylum Streptophyta; class Magnoliopsida; order Solanales; family Solanaceae; genus Solanum; species Solanum chiquidenum. The sequence goes on from JAJOOS010009334.1 coordinate 29,301, forward strand.
CTTATAAATCGACCTCAAAAAGTAACACCGTTCCATAAAAGGCTTAATCTCAGTATCCTGATTCGTCGCAAACGCCATAGCAGATCGATGCAACCCATCCAATTCCTTCCTTATAGCTTTATGAAAGAAAAGAAAAATCCTTATAGGCGATGAACCTTTAACTCCCACCGCTCTACTACTATTCAACGTTCCAGATTGTTCCACATGTCCTACCGTCGTCGTACCTGACATTACCGCTACTCCTCCTCCACCGCCGCCTACTCCTTGTATTCCTCCTCCTCCTGTAGTCGTTAATGGCGTCGCCATCCGTATCTATTTATACTGCCGGAAAATCCTCTTTCCTCCGATTATGATTTTCAGATTCAGATACCACAATCTGTAATTCTATCATGAATTTTTCACCATTTTGTTTGTTTCTCTCTCTATATCTATAGGTGACTGTTTCTGTATGTATAGATTTGTTTTATTTTCCGGTGGTGGGGTTAAATCGGGCGGATAAAGAGGATGCAATATATAGTTGGCCACGTGGCAATATGGGACACGTCAGCTGATGTGTTGGATGAGCTGGTGGTGGGGAAAGGTGGGGCACGTGTTTAATTTGGAAAAAATTAGGCTTACATGTTTACTATCGGTCCATTTTAATCATCGTGCTTATTAAAGTCCAAAATCGTTTCATTATAAAAAAAATTAATAAAATATATAATGATGAAAAGATCAAATTCTTACCTATAAAGTGAAAGTTCATGTACGTAATCGGGAGTGGAGCATAGGGAAGGGGACTAATTCCGAAATTTTTTAACTCTTTTTGATTAATTTGTGTGTTTACTTTTTATATTTTAAACTTTTTTTTAAGTAAAAATGAGCTAGATATGGTGAAGAAGAGAAAATCATTAAATTTATATATTAAAAATAATAAGAATAATTTAGTTAAATTATTTTTTTTAGTTAATATTTTCTTTAAAAGCGTGGAAAAAAATATGGCAAGTAAAGTAATAAGGACAATAACAGTTTGAAAAATCAGTCAAAAAAAATCCATGGAATTATAATTAATTTTAGTCCAAGTACAATAAATCAGTCAAAAACAAACGTCCATGAAATTTAATTAACTTATACAAAAGTATTAATCAAACAAATTATTAAACTTTCCATGAAACTACATTTTAATTTAAAAGCAAGTATTAATCGGTCAAAATAAAATTCCATAGTTAAGAAATTAATTCTTCCGTTTCAAAAAGCATGGCCTAGTTTAACTTTGAACGGAGTTTAAGAAAAGAAAGAAAAAAATTTAATCCTGTGATTTTAAACATGTCATGTGGAAAGTTGAAGTTAAAGTGTTGCCAAAAAAGAAAATGGATCATTCTTTTTGAAACAGACTTAAAAAGAAATAAGGTCATTCTTTTTTAAAAGAGGAATATAAAATTTAAAATGCAAAGTTCAAACAAATCTATTTCTCGATGAATAAGTGAAATTCATCTAAGACTATTCTTTATAATAAAAAATAATACATAATTTTTTCTACTATCTTTCACTTAAATATTATGTATAATTCTCAAGACTTAAACTTGTGACAAAAATTCATCAACCTTTTACTTATATTACGTATATATAATTTTCGAGACTCGAACTTGTGACGAAAATTCATCAACCTTTGGGTGAAAGGGAAGCACACACAAGAAGAGGGAGAAGCCGTGCCAAAAATTGGATGGCATGTGAAGCATTCGTGTCGTCACAAGTTTATTGCCTCGTCAACCGCGCCTACTCTTTGGACCCCTTTTTTAAATGTAGAGGAATTTATTCAACTTTCACAATCTAACCAACTTATGCTTTACTTACGTTAGAGTCAGATTGAATTTAAATTTATATCGAGAAATTTCATATTATGAAGTAAAATATTTTTTAATAAAGGTGATTTCGTATTTAAGGTAATTTAAACTTGAGACATCTGATAAAGGATAAGGACACTCCACATAACTCTTGTTTAAAATAACTCTTTAATGATTTATTTGATTATTGAAAATTATATTTATTTAAATAAGGGTGAAGTTGAAAGGAAAAAATGTTTTTTTTTCATTTTGTAAAATATTATTTATTTTAAAATAAAATGAAAAGATAAAAACACTATTTATTTTAAATGGGAGTGTATTTTCTGTCTTAGTTTTGGTGAACAAAATTATATAATATTTGTTGTTGATGGTAGGATATATCGTGAAATTAGTTAACTTGCGCATAAATTGGTCTAAACATCATGATTATAAAAAAAAATTGTGTTATATTGTCAAATTACGATTACTCATGATGAGTTCTCTGTGATTGAATTATTAAATCGTCAATAAAAAGTTGTTCGACACTAAATTTGAGTTGTTATTGCTTAGATAATAATTTTCATATATTATATAAGGTTACAATTATATATAGATGGGTTTTCTTTGAATTGAATTATTAAATCAATAAACAATTTATTCGATACTAGATTTGTTGTTGTTCTTGTTTAGACAATGATTCTTATATTATATCAAATTACAATTATTGATAAGTTCCCTTAAATTGAATTATTAAGTCGATGATTAAAGTTATGTTTGATATTAGAATTGAGTTGTTCTTGTTTAGACAATAATTATCTTAAAATTATATCAAGATATAATTATTGATGGAGTTTCTAGTCCTAGTTGACCTAATGCTAGTTAAAATGGCAGCTCGGTGCATTATAGTAAAGCTCTTGTTATGTGCGGCATTTAAAAAAAATAAAAATATAGGAGTCTATTACACGTAAATTTATCTTATATTTTTTTAAGAGATTGTATGTTTCCACAAATGCAATGCTCGTTGAAAAAAATAATGTTACATTATTATTTGACTGTGAATGTATCATATTACACTTACACTAGTCACATTCATTTTATACACGGGTAAATTAAACATCATTATAACAATGATACGTTATAACTTATATATAACACCACCTTACTATAACAATCATGATTTTTTCAGACAAACATAATTAATATAACAAGGTTGAGTCATGAATTTTTCAAACAAACATAATCAATATAACGAGGTTTGACTGTATAACCATTATTAAAATACTTATTAGCGGTATAATAATTGATTAAGACATGAGCTAATTAAATTTATCTTTAAGTCCATAGTATTAGGAAAAAAGAGTATTAGGCTTTTGAGTCAAAAGCAGCAGTGGGATAGGTACTTTAGTTAAATATAATTTGTAAATTGCTAACAATATGGATGGTACATGTCACACTAACACTACAATTTATCTAAAATCTAAAATATTAGTAGTAATTATTTTCAATTAATATTATAGTTAAATTGAAACCAACACCCTCTAATACACCTACACTAGTTGATATTAGGGAACAACAATAATATACCTCTATTTCAAGTTAGTTGAGATTAACCAGAGTGACGATGCTAAAAATTTTATTACACGAAGTCAAAATATTAAGCTATAAATTATATCATAATTAATCTATAATTAGATAATTTTCAACACAAATTAAGCACTATTTCAATAATATTTACCTATGAGATAAATTTATCTATAATTATTTTAGAATATTATTCACTTGTTAAATAGTTGAATAAAATCAACTTAAAGGGCAGTCCCCCTCCCCCCCACCCCTATTTAATTTTATCTAATTGCACGTCGTAGATATGGTTATTTAGAGTCAAGATTTGATTAAGACGGTTAAATAAAGTATTATATTAGAGTTCATATTTTTAATTAGGATGAATGTTAGGTTTTATTCTTAAAAATTAAAAGCACCCACGATTTTCAATACTTTAATCAGTCATTATATTTATTTATTAATCTATTTTGTGAATTGTTACAAAAGAATGGATTATACATGTCACAATATCACTACATTCTATCTATAATAATAATACTACTTCCTTCGTGATAACAACGTTATAGTGTTGATTAATTAATTAGTTGAGTTTATGTTATGTCTATTGAAGTATTGATAATGTAATGATTTTTTATGCAGATAAACTAATTAGATTTATTTATTTATAACAAATAAAATTTCATATTAATTATGTTAAATATAGTAATTTGAAAAATAAAGTAATAATCTGTCATGATCGATTAAAATTATATTAATAATGTCATTCTTTTATATAATGTCTCGTGCATATAACTAAAACTTTAATGTGTTAAAAGTGAAATCAACACCATATAATAGAATATTAGTGCTAGAAAATTTTGCAATAAGTAAATCAAATTTTGATGAAATAAAACATAACTTTTTTTTATTTTTTATGCAAATTGATATTTATTTAATAATAATACACTTTAATTTCAATAAATTGGAATCAACTATATGAACTTTCATTATTTTATAGATCATATTCTCCATTTGCTTGAACACATTTTTTGTGTCACTTCAGCATCTACGGATATATTTATCCAATTTCGAGAAAAAATGTACTTAAAAAATATGACCAATCATAGTTTAAGCGGATACTTATGCCTTAGAAAATGACATTTTATTTCTTTTTTTTCTTTCCTTTTATAATCACACAAGAGAATCCTTAAACTCATCTCTCTTCAGTCTAATCAAATATTATAATTGAAATAAACAAATAATTTTAACATAAGTTACTTTAATTAATTAGTTGAATGGTGCCAAATGACTTAACCAATGACCAAAGTGAGCACTAACAATATTTGATTTGATTATAGCTAGCGTGTGGTAACCTTAAGCTTTTCCACTTCTTAATTCGTTTTTATTATTTAATAGAAAAGAAAGGATTATATAAAAAGTATATAGCAAAGTATTTTTCCCACATAGTTCATAATAACCTACTTTAATACTCGAACATGTGTGTCACTATTTGTTTAACTTTATACGAGTTTAAAGGTTTACTTGTGCACATCAATTTTTTAATAGGTAATTGCTAATCTATCATTAAAAATGATAGTATATATTAGCATATGTTGAACCATATTTGATTAGTACGTGTGTTTGTTTCTTCACATTTTGAACCTTTTTAGTGAAAATCGTGACTTCGTCACTATTTAATACCACTATTGTCATGTCCATTCTTTATTTTATTTCTTTCTCTACTTTTTTTTTTGCAAAATAGGATAAAAGATAATTACGTCCACTAGCATATTTGAGTTTATTTAAAATTAATTCACTTTATCCCATAAAGGGCTTTAAAAAAAAGGAATTGTTGCTTCCACGGTATATGCACCTTTCCAAATGCTTAGCTGGCATTTGAACATAAATAGAATACTATTTAAAATTGCATTGAAAAAGTGTATTATTTAAAAAGTAAAATTGTGTTTCAATATACATTTTACTTATTTAAGTATTAATTTATTATTTTTTTTCAAATTTGGAGTGAAATTTTACATCCCTTGCAACATTTTTTTTAAAAAAAAAACTTGAGAAAATGTTCAAGGTGAGTGTCAAGATCAGGGTGTTGGTGTGGGGTTTGATTTTTATCTTTACCATGCAAAGATAGTTTTGAGATGCATGCGCACGAGAAAAAGCTAAGCCAATTCTAGATTTCAGTGACTTTGAATGCTTGATCATGTGAGTGACACACATGAATCTCATAAATTGACTCGTAAGAACTTGAGAGAATGTTCAAGGTGAGTATCGAGATCAAGGTATTGGCGTAGGGTTTGGTTTACTATCTTTACCACGATAAAGATAGCTTTGAGACGCATGCGCACGAGAACGAGCCAACTCTAGATTTCAGTGACATTAAATGCTTGATCATGTGAGTGACACACACGAATCTCATAAATTAACTCATAAAAACTATAGAAAATGCTCAAGGTGAGTATTATAGAGATCAAAATGTTGGCCAACGTAGGGATTGACTTATTATCTTTACCATGTCAAAGATAGCTTTGAGATGCTTGCGCACGGAAGGAAGTTGACTTGATATCAGTGACCTTAAATGCTTGATGATGTGAGTGACGCACATAAATCTCATAAATTAGCTAGTAAAACTTGAGATAATATTCAAGGTGATCAAGATCAGGGTGTTGGCGTAGGGTTTGGTTTACTATCTTTATCACACCAAAAATAGCCTAAATTTGAGATGCATGCGCATGAGAAGAAGCCGACTCTAGAATTCAATGACTTTAAATGCTTGATCATATGAGTTACACACGTGAATCTCATAAACTGACTCATAAAAATTTGAAAAAATGTTCAAGGTGAGTATCGAGATTAGGTGTTGTCGTGTGAAGATAGCTTTGAGACGCATGCACCGACTCTTAATTTCAGTGACTTTAAATACTTGATCATGTGACTGACACACATGAATCTCATAAAATTAGCTCGTGATAATGAATCATGTGGATCCTAGTTTGAAGGAAAGATAAGTCAGTAGTCTGTCGAATTAAAAAAATCAATCAAAAGAATCAAACCTAACACACTTAGATTAGAGTAAAGTTCAAAACGACATAACCAATTTATTTTATTTCTTAAAAATGATGAATTTTACACCACATAATGAATCGAGGAAATAATTATTATTATGAGAAGGGAATATAAATATGTCATATTTTAGGTCATATAGGAAAAGATTTGACTTTTTAGCATAGGTTAACATATAATATAAAATATGAATTCAAAGAACTTAAGTACGATTTCATGTTCATGAACTTCTAAGCTCAAATCCTAAACATGATATATAATTAAACTTTTAAATGGAAATAAGGTATAAAACATGCTCTCTTTTCTAATTTCTAATAAATTCGAATCTTAGAATCCTTTTATAATATATATTTTTATTGAAAAAAAAACTAATATTTGCTTCCACCACTTCAATGCAATTGTTATCCACGTCTACACTGAAATTGTTTAATTAGGAATAAGGTTTAATGTATACTTTAATCCTTCAATTTGCATTCAAATTCCTTAATCTCACATTTTAAGCCTAATCAAACCATTAATTTAAATATATAATTGTACCATTTATACAAAGTCACTTTATAGTTGAGTGGTGTCAAATGACTTAGCCATTGGCCTAATTAAGTTATGTACCCCACTTCTTTAAATTATTAAATATGTAAAAAAAAAAAAGTAAGCTAAATGATTTTCTCTCCCACAATATAATTAAAATTCATATATATTGTGGCCACTAACATCTCATAAAACCACTATTACCCTTTTCCTACTTTTATTTTATCATTTTCCATCTCATTTAATTTGTTTACTATATTAAAAAAAATAGCGACGGATAACTTTTGTTGTTGAACAAAAAGAATTTACCGTTTATTCTATTCAACGACAGATTAGCAATTATACCTATCAAAAATCATGTTAATTATGGGTTATATATTTATATAAGTGATAGATTAGAGATGAAATCATAACTTATTCCTTTATTTGTTTATTTATTTATTTATATATAGTTGATATTAAAATACTTTGTGGAAGATAATAAAAAGATGATATATATTTTACAATTTATATGTATGAGTTCATAAGAATTATCTAGAAATGATCATTTGTAGAAGATAATTTGTAAAAAGAGGTGTTATTTATTAAAAAAATAAAAAAAATAAAAAATAAAAAATAGAGATATAAATAAATTGAATACAAACAAATTCAAATTGTCAAATCTAGCTAGGTGCATCTAGATAATTAGTAAGAGGACAATTCAATGTTCAAATACAAATTAATAAAGTAGTGATATAAAGCATGCTTTCTTGTCAAATTATTTATTAGTTGAAAATAGGAATCTTGAAACCTTTTAATGATAATCTCTTTTATTTAAATAAAATAAATATAATAAGTAAATTTGTCTCTCCACCAACTAATTTGTGCAATTATATTTATCATTTGAAAATTGTATCCACACCTAGCTTGTAGTTGTTTATATCTTTAAGAGTTAAAAGGAGAATCTATATATATATTTTTCACTCGATATTCAATATTTATAATAAATTTGACTAAATTTAAAATCGCATATTATAAAACCTATTTATAATGATAACGCATCCAAAATTAGTCTTTTTATTATAATTATTTGTTAAATGGCCTTATATTCATGGTTCATGGGTCTTATGATAAATGTCAAACAAAAACGAAGTAGAAGTCTAAAAAGGCATTTGTGACAATGAAGCTTTATTTAATTTAGGTAGTGTATATAACAATATCTAATTTCAATATTTTCAAATTAGATTAATTTGAATTTATGTCGTGTAGGATGTATTAAAGATAAAAAAATGCTTTCTCTGTTAGAAACTTCTCTATTATCATGATTAGGAACAGAGCTAGCACGATGGAATTAATAAGATTCAAATTAAATCCTTGCAAATATGATAAAAAAAAAATCTGATTATATATAAATTGTTGAATTCCTCTAATATAAGAAAAAGTTGTTTATTCTATCCTAAATGTTTTAAATTTCCTTTCATGAATGTCGGGCTTTGCTATTGATTAGGGTTGGTTAAGGAAAAATAATTTCATTTATCCTGCGACGATTAATTTATTGACAAGTACAAGTATAATATGAGGTTTGACTTATAATCAAATACAAGTTTATCTAAAAGACTACAATATTATTTTACAAACAAAATATTGCTATTTCAAAAGCAAAATCATCTTTTTTCTCAAACTTTCAACTTCAAATGATCAATTTTTTTGTCTTCAATTGATCCAAACATGAGCCACTATAACTTTTTTAATGGATTATCATGAAGACCAATAAAAGTGTATAATCTTTTATCTTCTTCTATCCATATAAATCATAGAGTCAAAATATTTTCTAGTATTGTCCAAGCAAAAGAAGGTGAAAGTTAGAGTGTACATATATATAACCTTTTTTCACACCACTAAGGGAACATAGTTATTGGGACAATGTGGACCAATATAAGAGAAACATCTATAGAAAAATAAAAACTTTCCATTGAAGTGTCTTTTCTAGTTCTAGTAGTGGACTTTGAGTATATATATGATGTTGAATTTTCTTGATTTTTTTGGTATTTATTAATGAAATTCTGATTTCAACACACTACTTCGATCTTTATGTTTTCTAATAAAAGTTATGACACCATCGAAGAATGTGGTAGAATGATAAATTAAAGATTTTGAATTTAAGCCCTTAAAATGAATTTCTTTTTAGAAGCTCATAATATATATTTTTACAATACAATTTTGAAATTAGTCAGATTAGTGATTCCAAACACCAGATGGTTAGTCAAAAAGAGAAAGAAGGCTATTGTATCTAGTTTTTAGTCTTAACTTGTAAAATGTTTTTAATTTCTTTCTTCACTAGAGAAAGTGAGAGTGAGAGGTATTCATTTTTTGTTTGTTTTCGATTAGTGTTTGGTATATGTATTTGAACCTTAGTTAATTTGGATTTGTGTTGCGTAAGACCCATTAAAGGGCAAATACACTCTCTCAAGTTTTTTTCCATTTCATGATTCAAATCGAAAACCTCTGATAAAAATGAAAAAATCTTATCCATTCCACCACAACCTTTTCGCGAAGAGAAGACATTCATTTGGTATAAAACTAGTCTGTGATATCCCATAGGACTTAGGGGTATATTGTTTACAAGTTTTTTGCACCTATTTGTTACTTTTCAATCTTGAAATGTAACTTCAATTCTGACCAAACCTTTCTTATCTTACAAAGATATTTTTTTTCTACCAAAAATTGTGGTTTATTGGAATTTCACTTTTCTAAAATATATCTTTCAAATTTTTTGGTAACTTTGGGCCTAGTATATTTGGGCTGAGTTTAATCTCTACACATCCAAAAACCACAAGGACCAAAAAGCTATTTGGGCTTATTAAGGACTACTCAAGGGCTACTGGGCTTTAAAGGCCCATGCACAACTTTGATGTCCATCCACTCTACTTATCCGAGTTTGGATTAATTGGGATTCAATACTACAAAGATATGACACCTACGTCTTACTTAATCCAAAAACTGCTGACTCATGAGGGAAGGTTTGTCTCGTTTATATTAGGAGACCAATTTCTTATCCTTCTATCAATGTGAGACTTCTTAACACTTTTCGCAAGCCCAAACCTCAACTGGAGCATGAACACTTATATGGACTTGGACAAACCTCTCCTCGTAAGCTAGCAATTTTTGGGCAATCAAATATATCTTTGGTAAGAAACCCACATTGATAGAGAGATCGGAAATTAGTCTCCTGATATAGATTTGGACAAACCTCTCCTCGTGAGCTAGCAACTTCTGGATCGTCGAATATATCTTTGTTAAGAAATCACACATCGAGAGATCGAAAATTAGTCTCCTTATATGGACTTGAATAAATCTCGTAAGCTAGATATCAAATTCAAATACAAAGAGTGTGTACTATTTTGTACATTTTTTCTCAATAAATTTCAACCAACATTACAGCTTTAAAATCTTTAAACAACCACCCACAATTATAAACTACACAAAATTTCAATTCACACTTACAGTGAGTTTACTTCAATGGCGACTCAGTATAATCTTTCGTTAATCATCAAGAATCCATTTAATGAAGATGAATTTCTACTTGTTAAGCAAAACCCACCTCCTAAATTCAACGATCCTGAATATGATTCTTTTTCCGATTCCCCTTTATGGGATTTGCCTTCTTCACCATTGTTACCTCTTGATTCTCCTTCAGATAATCAATTTTCTATACAAGTCCCTGAATCTTGCGCAGATGAGGTTGATTTAAGTAAATTTGATCTTAATTCAGCGATTCATAAGGTATCCACGAAATTTTAGTAACTCAGTTGGTTAGCTAAGTGAACTTTTACTTTATTGGTTATGTTCGATTTCACACCTTGTAATCCCCTCGTCCATTTCCCCTCCCCTTACCTCGTTTCTTTAAAAAAAATCTAAACTTTTTTGGGATAGAGGAATAATTGTTGTTGTTGTATCCTAGGGCGGAGTTAGGTAGGATCAAGGGTTTATTTGAAACTCCTTCGGCAAAAAATTACACTGTTTATATCTGGTTTATATATGGAACCTCGTTTGGTTTGATCGTGTGTTTAGTTTTTCATATTTTTTGAACCCCTTAGTGAAATTCCGGTTCCGCAGCTGGTTGTATCTGTATTTCTTGGTTATTGGGATAGGCAAGAAATGTACTTTCCTTACTCAGTTTACTCCTTTTATCTAAAATTATGGACTTTTAAGCATAGGGTCAAGTTTTTTTACTTTGGACGGACAGTTTGCTGTATTTTGTTAAGAATCAACCTGAATAGTCGCTCACCAACCACTTGAACTAAAAATAGCTGACAGATGTATAATCGATATTTAGTAGGTGTAATCACCTCTGCATAATCTATTGAACAGTAAATCCTGTCAGCTATTTGTGTAAAGATACCTTCTTTTTTTTCCGGAAAAAATGTTACAAGTCAAAGTTTCTAAGAATTGAATATTAAGGATATTACCTCTACTTATACATTTGCCGGAAATTTTCATAGTATAAAGGTCCTTTTACTGAAAGAATGTAGAATTTCTTGGTGAAATGAATATTAAATTGCTTTCAGCTTACTGCTGTTGCAGATTTTATCCTTTCAATATCTGGATAATCTTGGTGGATTTGTCATTTTTAAATGATTAGTTATGAAATTTGAAGTTTAATTTGGCTCAATGAGTATATGTACTCTCTGTTGGGCTTACTGAACTATCATTATGCCTTCATTATTCTTATGCCTATCATAATTATTGTTATCATGATCATCATAGTTGTAATTGTTGTAAGATCGCAAGTAGACTCCATAAAAGGTATGATACTATTTCTTATGCCTATCAGAACTGTTTAAAAGAGGCTCGTCTACATATGCTGCAGTCTATGCATATGCACGTTTTGCAATATGGAGTTGTTAAAGCTTGTAGGTGATGATTATTGTAGGTTCTAGAGCAAGTGGAATTAGAGGATATCCCAGTTGAGTGGAAATTCCTGAAGTGCGAACAGGAGCCTGAATTTGGACCAGGATTGCCAGTAAAGACAGTCTACATCATTGGAACTTTGGGTCCTAAAAATGGAAAATTAAAGGGTTTGACTGACTTCACTCAATTAACATTTGACTTACCGTTTTCAAGTATTAGTATGAATACTGCTGTTGTGATTTAACCGGGTCTTACGTTGTAGTCTTAGAAAGGAGGATCAATTGCCTTCCAATGTGAGCTTGCTCTTAGTCCAGTTGTAAGAGCAACATATGTCATTGGAACTTCGTTAGTTGTAATTTCCAACTGAATTAGAACAAATTATTACCTACATTCTCGAACTGTATTATACTTGGTCCTTCCCAAAAGTGTCCCCTTTTCTTAAGCAGAAACCTTATGTCACTCTTCACTACTTTTAGAATATTGTACTGCTATGAAAATTAAAAGCAGCCCTCCTTTTATCAATTATCTTTATCGAATTGCAAACTTGTCAAGAAGTAATCTTATATCTGCTTTAGGTGCGATAAATATTTCAGAAAGGCTATGTCATGTCAACTCTGATCTTCATCTCTATGCCTAACCAAAGTAAGGCTATAAAGCTGAGATGGTGTGGCTTAATTGGTCGTTTGTTGTTTATAATCTAACAAGGTATACTACCAAAGCATATTTCACATATAATGCAGGTTACTAATTTTCAGAAGTGTGATCTATTGTTGGAGAAACATGATTGTTCTTCTACAAATATAACAGATTCGTTTTTCGAGAGATGGTCTGATTAGACTGATTTCCTAACTGAATCTGAATAAAGTATTTGTGAAATCAATTAATGACTGCAATCTTTATCTGCGATCCACATTTGCTTCAACTTTTAGAAAGGAGAAAGCACATGGTGTCAAAACTCAGTTTGGTTGGAATTTCACTCTCTATCGTATCCCAAATGTGCAAGTCGAATTTAATGGATTCAGTATATAAGACTCTAGGGGTTAGAAACCATCATACATATTTTTACTGCTTCATTACCACTTATTGTCTATTGTGTACTCCTCGGTGAGACGGTGACTGAGAAATGACAACTGTCCTTCTACATAGAATTTCATAATGATAAACCTGCTATTTTGCTCATGCATTTTTCCAAATGAGATGGCATCCATAATTTCTAATGGGTTATGAATGACGAAATTACCATCTTTTTTATACCTCCCCAGCTCTCCTTTTTTCCTCTTGGGATGATTGTCGAGATTGTAACATGGTAACTCATGTTGAACAGATGTTGAGTTCTGCAAGTGGATGACCACTGAAGGATGCATTAGTATGCTTGCTGAAGTGAAGCCTTGCAGTGACCGTGTAGGATCAATGGTGGTTGTTGGTCTTCTGAATGATTCAACAAAATCTGGGACATGGAAACTTCCTCCCACCTTGAAATGTCAGGTTTGTTATTATGTCTTGTGCTTACTGACCTGTCAAAGTTTTGTCATTAAGAAATGAGAAATGAATAATACATGGACAACTAATGATATTCCATATAAGTAGAGGACTAGAAGTATCATGAAAAGCATAAATACCAATTTGACGCTGATATTTCATTGGACGGGACCTAACTAGAATTTTTCTGAAAACCTGAAGTCAAGAAAGAACTTAAGGGACACTCTATCAGAAACTCCCTGATATGGTCATTCATTCTCATTGTTCTTTTTTTCTGAAAGCTGATTAAGTCAGCCAGAAATTGTTCATTCTGCACAACTTTGGTGGCTGTTGAGACTTGTTGAAGTGTAATCGCTAAACTTCATTTGAGATCTTTACTCTGAAGTTTCTCTTAGTTGCACAAGCAGTTGAAATTTAATCTATATGTAAGATGGCAACTCCAGAAAGAGTCCTCAGTCTGATAAGCAACAAATATCAAAATGTTTGAACATGTAGATGTGAAAATTGTGTCTTTGATTCTTTTTTACTATCTTAAGACAAAATACTGTCCAGTCGGAGCTGATGTTTTTCTCATGTTGCAGGAGTACCCACTTGGTGTTAAAATTATACCTATGGAAAGTAGAACAGCTAAGCCTTTTCGTACAACAAACTTAATTGTTTTCCTGCCTGAAGGCAATGCTAATGAGCGTGATGATGGTTTTATCGCTCATGGGGAAGCACTCATAGTAGACCCAGGATGCAAGTCTGCTTCATATGAACAGGTTAGAGCTAGTACATAATCTACTTCTTACTGTTTTTTATAATGTGGAACGAACAAATGATGTTTTCCCCGCCTTAGAAGTGAAGCCATAGAATGCAGAGAAAAATCCACTCAAGCAACTGCTTTCACATATTTGGGTCTTAGGTGGACAGGGTGTAGCAATCTCCTTTACTAAATATGGATTGCACTTGGATTGTTGTACACTTGTTGGTACATTTCTTTTGATGTCTGAGACTTTCAGATGCCTAACAGTGTCTTTACGAATTCTCTGAAGATTGGTTGACTATAACTCTATAAGGATCACATAAACAAGCAATGGAGGCAAATTTTAGTATGATACC
>JAJOOS010009335.1:0-56345 GCA_029582725.1 Solanum chiquidenum
GTGCAAGAGCCAGCAACAGGTACTGCCTCGTCGGAAGCATAAAAGGCAGAGTTGGATAGTCTAAGGTTAAAGGATCACAAAGCAAAGAATTACCATTTTGAGACTATTGATCGTTCAATACTGGAAACCAAAATAAATATTGAATTCCCTGAAAAAGAAGTATAAGGAACAACAAAGGAAAAGCGAGTGCAGCTTCAAGCACTCTGTGGTGAGTTCAAGGCTCTGTGTATGCAAGTTGGTGAATCGATATTAGATTATTTCTCTAGGACGTTGACTATCGTAAATAAAATGTGAATTCATGGAGAAATCTTGGAGGATGTTACCATTGTTGAGAAAACACTTCGCTCAATGACGATAAAGTTTAACTATATTGTTTACTCAATTGAAGAATCCAAAGATATTGACACTCTTTCTATTGACGAGTTGCAAGGTTCCTTATTAGTTCATGAGCAGAAAATAAATCAACAAGACAAGGATGAAGTAGCATTGAAGGCAGTGTTATCTTCGAAAGGAACAAATCAGGTGAAAGCCAAACGAAAAGGAAAAAAATCGCACCATAAAAATGAGAAGAGTAGTTCTGGTGATTAGCTGGAAAAGGAAAAAAGATGAGATAAGTCTAAGTTGAATGATATTGATGCCATCAATTTGGACACTATCAATCTGAATGTCGTACCAATTTAAATAAGAATCGTGGCAGGAGATCTAACTTTGCAGAGGCAAAGGAAGATGGGGAAACCAAGGAAGAAGAAGAGGAAGTTTCACTTTTGATGGCATATACTTCCAACGAGAAGTTTCCAGTACTCATTTATGGTATCTCGAAACCGGCTGCAGTACTCACGTGTGTGGGCAGAAAGAGACATTCTCAGAGTTGGATGAAAGTTTTCAAGACACCGTGAGATTTGGAGATAATTAAGTGGTCTTTGCCATGGGTAAAGGGAAGGTACAAGTCTCAACAAAAAACAACTCGATTCATACTATAGTCGAGGTGTTTTATGTACCTGCATTGAAGACAAATTTATTGAGTACTGGGCAGCTTCAAGAAAATGGATATGAACTTAATATCAAAGGTGGAGTTTGTAAGATACGAGATCCTCTTTAGGGGTTAATCGCTCAGATTAGCATGTCATTAAATCGATTGTTTCCTTTATATCTTCACAACTCCATAAAATCTTGTCTTTCTACAAAAGTGAAAGAAAATGCGTGGAAGTGGCATTTTCGTTATGGGCATTTAAATTTTGAGAGCTTGAAGCTTTCAAAGCAAAAATAATTGGTATTGGGTCTTTCAAAGCTTTAATCGAAGTCTTTGAAGATTGTGTTGTTAGTAAGCAACATTGTGAACCATTTCCAGCAAGTCGTGGAGAGCAAAAAAGGTGCTAGAGTTGATGCACTCAGATATATGTGGTCCAATATCCTACATCTAATGGAGGTAAATACTAGTTCATTAGCTTCATTATTTATTAGAGCAGAAATACATGGGTTTGTTTCCTAAAAGAAAAATCTGAAGCTTTCGAAACCTTTAAGAAGTTTAAAGTCCTTGTTGAAAATGTTATGGGTTGTCATGTTTCAAATCCCATCAAGACGGACAGGCACCCTATGCCCTAAAGGCCCGAGAGAACCAACATGTAACCTGTGCTTACTATGCATATAACCATGAAAATCTTAAAGTTGTGACAAGTTCACAGAGGATGCAACAATATGAACCAACATAAGTAGACCCAAAACTTATATACAAGACTTAGCCATTGAGGCCACAATCTGTTAAGATACAAGACACAATTGAACTATGCACATTAGTCTACAAAGTCTCTAAAAGATAGAAAACCTTAGTTTAGGGCGGGACAAGACCACACCTCACCCTTAACTATCATACAACAACAAAATAGGTGCCAAAGACTCGGTTAGCCCCAAATCAATTTGGAGCTTCACCAATAGCAGCTGAGTACTTGTGCTCCTACTAAAGAGGTCTACTAACTGGAGTACATGTGCCTGCAACATGATATGCAGCATCCCCGTAAGGGACGTCAATACAAAAAAATGTACTGAATATATAAGGCAATAACATATGTAAAACAAGGCTTAAATGACATTAAATATCCGTATATAAGTGCATAGATCAGAATAGGAGACCACCTTTGTTACTCTTGTGGGATCATGTTTGTTGCATTAATTTCTTTATTTTCTATGTGTTATGATCTTTATAAGGCATGTGATACAAATGACCAGCTGATCAATGGTAGAATAAGATGATTCATGCTAGGCATTTTAACCCCTGGGATGCTGTCCTCATAATTACACGAATTGGGATCGGCATATGCTAGGCTTTCGCCCCTGAGATGCCACCCTTCTATACCAATTGGGATCGGCCCATGCTAGGCTTTCTCCCCTGACCTACCACCCTCCTATACCAATTGGGATTGACCCATGCTAGGCATTTGCCCCTGGGCTTCCACCCATAATTATACAGATTGCTTCCCTTAGATTCTTTAATCTTTGAGATTGTTGTTTTGGTGGTCATAATCATTTTTTATATTTGGGACTATGGACCAGTAGTAGAAGACATGAAAATAATACTTCAAGACAGTAACGATGACATAAGGAGCTATGTAACATCAATGCATTACTTGTGAGCTTAAATGACACAATTGACTTCAACTAAGAGGATAATTTACCAAGCTTGCTGTTGTGAATACCATTTCTATATTAGCACATTGGAGGATAATTATACAATGTAGAGTAATGAACATTTAGTGAAGTAATTGTACACACTAAGGAGAGTGGGGAAAGTATTGTTAGCTTTTTGGAGATCGTACGCTGCCACTATGTTTCCTTTACTAGGAATAGAACTTAGAAAATTCACTTCATTGATATTAATCACAAGTATCAGATTTCATGCCAAAGAATATGGAATCGAATAGCCTTACATACCTTGTTGTATAATTCAGATATGACAAGGAATTAACCTCCTTCCTTTCAGATTATTAATCTCCAATTAAATAAGTAAAACTAGTATTAGTAGCTAATCAACACATTTGGCTACTTAACCTCACAGAAATGGTAGCCCGGCAGGGGGTCCATAATTTATCATATCAAGGGCGTTGTTCAATTACTTCTCATCGAATTACATCCACATACCAACGTGGAGTGAGTAGTAAGCCTACACAACATTCAGTTTGGTGGTGTATCACTACCCCTCCTATATTTCTATATAAAATATTCACACCTTTCCCCAACATCAACCATGGAGTCCCCACATATACACATAAAAAACAACCCAAAATATGTTCTTTATCATAGCAACCAAATACTGAACTCACCATCCCTTGAGTTCGTGTAAAGTGATGTATCCGATCAATACATCGCGTAATGTGATGTTTCCGACCAATACATCACTTTCGATCGATACATCGCATAAAGTAATATCCTAATTCATCACGTACGTTCCAATACATCGTAAAGTGATGTATCCTACTGATACAATACGTAAAGTGATGTATCCGATCGATACATCGCGTAAAGTGATGTATCCGATCGATACATCGCGTAAAGTGATGTATCTATCCAACCAATAATTGCATAAAGTAATGTTTTGATACATCGTGTACCTCTCAATGCATCATATAAAGTGATGTATCTGACTGATACATCGTGGTACCCACCCGATACATCACATAAAGTGTATCCAATTGATACATCACGTAAAGTAGAGAATTTTGTAATTTTTTCAAATGGTAGATAATTTTAGAGAATATAGTAAAATAAGTTGTTTATTTAGATATTTTTTCCTAAATAAAAACATGACTATATTTGTTGTAAACTAATTATTATATTGTATATATTTAAAACTAACCCAAATAAAAAATATATGTTTGTGAAACACGAGTTGTGCTTGTGCTATGTGTTGCTATATTGATAAAAAAAATGCAGGTTATCAGTGTCACAAAAGAAGTCTGGTTTGTCATCATCAAAAAGGGTAAAATTGATGACATGATAATATTTGAAAAGGTTTTGATAATGACAGAATACACCAGGTTCACAAGAGAAAATGAAACAAGAAAGAAACTGCAGGAACTAAAAACTCTATTAAGCCTCAAGTTTCCTCTCTGTCAATGATTCGAAGATCTGTTCAAGAAAGCTCTAAGTCTTAGACATTTCAAGTAGACACCATGAAACTCTCTTTTCAAAGTTTTGCTTGATTTTCTCATCATTGAAAATTTTCTTAGCAATAGTAGTTTTCCCTAAACCCCCCATGTCCACTATGAGAATGGCACAGAGAACAACTTCATCTCTCATGTTCAATATCTTCTCCTTAATTTCGAATTTTTTTAATATGCATGAGACACAACCAACACTAGTTGTATGAGGATATCCTTAAATTTTGACAAGTGTCTAGTGCGTCCCTTTTTGTCAGCAAACTCTCTTTCCGAATTTTTTTTAGTATGCATGAGGCACAACCAACAACATTCGAAGCAACTACACTAAGGAATCTGTTTCTCAAATCGATAGTATTTGTTGAGAAGGAACTATAGTTTAGTAAAAATCCTGACCCATGTGGTCTTTAATTAAAAAAAAAGTTTTACATTGCCAGAAGTTTTTATAATTGAATAAAAAAAAAAAAAAACAGAAACATATCCACGACAACTCATGTCATGCATGACAAATTCTGAAATTGGGCTTATACTGGCTACTGCACGAAAGGTATAGCTAACTAACAAATATACAATATTAGGGCCAATCATCCACTGTGATGGAGTGGTGAGATTACTCTATTTTTAGTTAGAGGTCTTGATTTTAAATTTTAGATATGGAGAAAATTTTGTTAGGAGTATCACTTCCAATTGAGCTTTGCAGTGTGTGATTCAGATTTAGTCGAAGCTCCAACGGGTAATTTGAAACCAAAAACAATACATACAATAGCAGAATTCATTTATTTTTTTGCTTCAACTTGTTTGTCTTTTTTTAGTCCGTTTGATAAAAATGTTTTTTTTCCTTTTTGGTAATTATTTAATTTTCAACTTTTCACATGATATATTTAAGAAGAATTAAAGAACGTTTTAATACATATATTTAATTTAAGATTATAAAACTTAAAAATCTTTTTTTCTTTTGTAAATTACGTATCAAATTAAAATTAGTTAGGTAAATTAAAACAAAATACTTATTTTGCAAGTAAGATAAATAGTCACTCTCTGATGTCCATCTGATGTTTCTTATAGTATTATTAAATTAATAAATTAAACAAAAAAGGAAACAAAAATGAAGTACCGGCAAACTGTCTTCTCATGAGTTTCATCACCTCACACGTCATGTGTCTAAATTTGGTCCTCAACATGTTACTCAAACGTATGAATGGATATGATACAATAGATATCGAAATTTTCAATAACGTAACATGCTCACCCCTACAAACTCCATATATATATATATATATCCCTCTAACTATCATCATATATACCACACAATAATTAAGAGGCTTACAAGTAAAAGATTTCTCTCACACAATACTAAAGTCTACTTTCCCTCACACTTGACCTCGACCTTTGAACGTCGGTTCTTTAGCTTCTATTTTCAGAGTTCGTTCACTTTTCTAGTTTGAAGTTAATTTGTGAGTGTAATAATGGTATAACCCCATGTCCTCTTGGTGACATTTCCTGCACAAGATCATATCAATCCATCTCTCCAATTTTCCAAGAGGCTAATCAAAATGGGCATTGAGGTGACATTCACCAGGCCACTAGCGTTTTCGCCCATCGTCGTATGGCGAAAACTGTGGCTTCCACCGAAGGGCTTAAACATGGCGGCATTCTCTGACGGATTTGACGATGGTTTCAAGTCTGACGTAGATAAGAAGTTGTGGGTCCCAAAAATAAAGAAATATCATTCTGAAGAGTTCAGACGAGGGACGTCCCGTCACATCCCTTGTCTACACTCTTTTGCTATACTGGGAAGCTGAGGTTGCCTGTGAACTCCTCATCCCATCCGCGTTACTATGGATTCAACCAGCAACTGTGCTAGACAAATACTACTATTACTTCAATGACTATGAGGATGAAATGAAGTGTAGCTCAAATGATCCAAATTGGAGTATCCAATTACCAAGGCTTCCATTACTAAAAAACCAAGCTCTTCCATCTTTTTTAATAGCTCTAAAAATGATAAATATAAGTTTTGCTCTACCAACATTTAAAGAACAACTAGACACATTAGATGGTGAAGAGAAACAAAAGGTACTTGTGAATACATTTGATGCATTAGAGCTAGAGCCACTCAAAGCTATTGAAAAATACAATTTAATTGGAATTGGACTATTGATTTCTTCATCATTCTTGGATGGAAAAGATTCCTTGGATTCTTCATTTGGTGGTGATTTTTTTTTTTTGCAAAAGTCAAATGATGACCACATGGAATGGTTAAACACAAAGCCTAAATCATCAATTGTTTATATCTCATTTGGGAGTCTATTGAATTTATCAAGAAACCAAAAGGAGGAGATTGCAAAAGGGTTGATAGAGATTAAAAGGCCATTCTTATGGGTAATAAGAGATCAAGAAATCATGAAAGAAATACAAAAAGAAGAAGAGAAATTAAGTTGCATGATGGATTTAGAGAAGCAAGGGAAAATAGTACCATGGTGTTCAACTTGAAGTCCTAACACATCAATCTTTAGGATGTTTTCTCTTACACTGCGGATGAAATTCGACTCTAGAAAATCTATCGTCAAGCGTGCCTATAATGGAATTTCCTCATTGGATAGATCAAGGGACTAATGCAAAGTTGATTGAAGATGTTTGGAAGACAGGTGTCAAGATGAGAGTGAATGAAGATGTCGTGGTTGAGAGTGAAGAGATAAAAAGGTGCATAGAAATATTGTAACGGATGGTGGATAAAAAGGAGAAGAAATGAGAAATGATGCACAAAAATGGAAAGAATTGGCAAGGGAAGTTGTGAAAGAAGGTGAATCTATAAGCTTTTGTTCAAGAAGTTGGCTAAGGTTGTAAAATTAAATTTCTTGATGAGAAATTGTTTTTTCCTAATTGTAATTTTCTTTATTTTTTCACAATAAAATTTAGAGTTCTATACATTGACAATGTAAAAGAATTATTATAATTATTTAGAGTTCTATACATTGTAAGTTATGCTTAAGTTATGAATTTTGGGTCAACTTAAAACGACAATCGAGTTCTTCTAATCAAGTTCTTCTTCAAGAAACTTATTTTTTTAAGTATGTAAGGCTATCATAGTGTTGGACTAGTTCATCCTCACGCCCTACATCTACTTTCAAATCAGTAAAAGAGAAATCTAGGATTCTGCCCCTAGATTTGAGTATTCTTGAGCTAAGTTGATTTTGAGATTTTGAATTCCCGATTCTTTTGAAAAAATTATATTCCTAAGTATTGAGTTTCTATATTTTTATTGAGATCCTTGAGTTGACTTGTTCATGTCTATAATTCAGCATGAACCCTATTTTGCGTTATAAATCTTGAGAAGTTTTTTAAAGCCAACACTTGAATTTTAAACTGAGTTTTGAGGAAGTAAGTATGCTAATGAGAAGAGTCATATACATGAGTTCCATATTGTTATTTAGACCCTTGAGTCGAGTCGTTCATGCCCATAAATTCCGCATGAACTCTATCAGTTGAGTATCTTTGAGAGGAGTAGTATCATAAAGTTCTAAGTCTTGAGTATTGAGTTCCTAATCCTTTGGGATTATATTCCTAATCTTGGGGATACTACATTTACCAATGAAGGTCCTTGAATTGAGTAGTTCATGCCCATAATTCTGCATGAACCCTATGAGTCGAGCAATCTTGAGGTGAGAGGTATCATTAACATTCTTGAGTTGAGTATGTCCATAATTCCGCATGAACCCTATGATTTGAGTTATAAATTTTGAAAAGTTTTTTTTAAAGCTAACAGTTGAGTTCTTAAACTGAGTTTTGAGAAAGTAAAGATGAGTTTTGATAAAAGAGTTTCTAAAGCATGATTATTATGACAATCGAGTATGCCATCAATGTACGAGCATTATGGTATTAGATATACCATCAATGTTTATTCAGTATGACTTCTTGAGTCATCAATGATCATATTATAATATGGTTTTAAAATGTTTTTGAGAAAAAGTTTTCAAGTATGAGTATAAGGGGACTATGTATTCCTAGAGGCATCAATTTTTACATTGATAAAAGAGAAACTGAGATTTCTAAATGAGTTACGAGTTCAAAAGTTATTTCGAGAGTAGTTACCTCTTTTAAGAGGGTAGTTTGAGCAATTATCTCAAATCAGAGAAATAGTTATGTTTTTAAACATATGAGTTGAGTATATTTTTAGGAGCAGTATTGAGCACCGATATGGAGACGAGTTCAGATAACTTAAGTCTCCATAAACCATATAGCCAACGTGGGTAGAAAGAGTCACACTTTTTAAACGATTTCTTAATGCTTTTTAGCATATATTAGTGGATCCACTTAGTTGAGAGGTTCTATACCCTGGCAAAGTATATGACAATTTTGGCAGCGTGGACGAGACATTGTATCATCACATAGCTCATAGTGATGGTTGTCGGTTAGAGAATCTCCCATAGAGTTATATTGTATTTTTATATACAAATTTAGTTGTTATTGTATTCTTCAATACATTGAGTTGCTATCTACTGTTTTAAAAGCTTTCCATATATAATACATCTTTTACTGTTGCTTTATCCTTGAGTATCATGAGTTGAGTAACTTGAGTTGAGTATCTTATTATTGAGTTGAGTTGAGTTGAGAGTGAGTTCAGAAGAGGTAAGTATGTTTCATTTTTATTAAGTTCAAACTTATGTTTATGCTTTAGAATTTCCCTTACATGCTCGTACATTCCATGTACTGAGCCATTTTGCCTGCATCATTTCATGATAGATACATGTATTTAGGATCATCAACAGGCGTATTGTTGAGGTCATGTGATATTCCAGTCAGCTTTGGTGAGCCTTCTTATATTACAGAGGACTTCACCTTTATCTTACAGTTAGTATTTTTGAGATGTCCTGGGTCTTGTCCCGATCTCCTTGTGTAATAGTAAAGGCTTCATAGATAGACATTAGAGTTTAGGAAATTTGTTCGTTTATTCATTTAAATGTTTTAAAGATTTGATTTGCCTATTTTGGCTAGTTGAATATTCTATTATATTCAGAGTTTTTCATTTGAGTTAAAGCTTTGTATCTAAATTCTATAAATTTTTATCTAGGTTTAAGCTTTTGTATGCTTGAGTTAGTCTTCCACTTGTAGTAAGCCGGGATGAGGGTTTGCTTGGGGACCAAAAATGATTCTCGAGTACCGGCCACGTCCAGGGTGTAAGCTCGGGTCGTGTCAAACTTGGTATCAAATCATAGAGTTCAAGTGTCCTAAAGTGTCTATGAAGCCGTGTCAAGTAGGATCTTGTTTATGGTTGTGAGGGCTCCACTTCTATAAATGAGGGACTACGAATATTTAAGAAAAGTTTCCCTTCTTTCATACTCTAAATCGTTCAATAGAGCTAAGTCGTAGAGATTTATTCATACTCGTGCATTTCTCAGAATCATTCATTCGACTACCCATCATACTAGAGGTGAATGAACAGAAAACTCAGTCCTTTATCGATGAGTTGTTCTTAGCAAAATTCTTGAGGAAGTCATGAGACTCTAGAGGGGCTTGAGAGAATCATATAAGTGAGTTAAGTGTTGAGTTTCAGAAGGAATGCACTCATATTGTATGAATCGTGTGTTGAGCTAAAAGTGAGTTGTACTCTTTTCCTTAAGCCTTGTTTCAATTAAGATCCTTATGAGGAGTATGATTAGAGCTTGGGTAGTATTTTCACCCGAAAAGGTAACATGAATTACGAGATCATGAGCAATAGTAGTGAAAGTGCCCAGAATTAGAGGAAAGTTTGCTGAGGTTCAGTAATCTAAGAAAGGGAGTTAGTGATGAGGCAAGCTGTGTTACTATAGTCATGCGCCTAGTAAGTTACTAATAAATAGTTTTCCCTTATGGGTAGACTAAGAAGTGATGAGTACTGAAGATTCCATCATAGAAGGTAGAGTGTGTTGTAGCTAGAAACGAGTTTGTGATGAACTGTCATTGTGTAGGAAATGACCAAGTGTAAGTGTTGAACAGAAGAGCAGGAGTATTCATGAGGTGATAGGTCTAAGCTAGGCTTATGATTTTGAAGGAGAGCCCATAATATTCAAAATGTTATAGAACTAATTAGGCATGGATGTATAGTGAATGAATGAATAGTACTCAAGTTATGAAAGGAAATGTGATAGTAAATTGTAAGTATGAATACTAAGAGGTGAGGATTAACTACTTGTCATAAGGTCCTAGTGGATGAGTGTTTCTAAAATTTGCACATAGTAGTGGTGAGTTTGTACAGTAGGCGAG
The DNA here is from genome assembly GCA_029582725.1 of Solanum chiquidenum. Classification (NCBI taxonomy): domain Eukaryota; kingdom Viridiplantae; phylum Streptophyta; class Magnoliopsida; order Solanales; family Solanaceae; genus Solanum; species Solanum chiquidenum. The sequence goes on from JAJOOS010009335.1 coordinate 10,392, forward strand.
CAACCATATTGATATTCGGGTTTAGTCATAAATATTAAGCTTGAATTCGAGATAAGTGTCATGATCAAAAGAATGACAACATGAGGGTGATGATGTTAGTCTAGATATTTGATCTACAAGACTTGACATAGAGTAGGTGAGTAATTGAGGTGATAAGCTGCAATAAATATGAGTGGTACAAGTGAGAGACCCTCACGTTTAGATAAGGACAGTGAAGTGTGGCTAAGTCACAAGAGTAACAAGAGCATTAAGAGGTGTGCCGAGATGGTATGTTACCAGATGAGGTTCCAATTAATTTATAATTTTCCATGTGTGCCTAGATAGCATAATTGTGTTGTCAATGTGGAATAGGTCCATAACTTTCAAGTGGTAGCTTTAGACCTAAGGGGGAGATGATAAGATGAGACATCAAGTCTAGTGTTGAGAATTTCCTAAGGAGATGTTTAGTAGGATTCCATGGAGTTGTTAGATTACTAAGCTTGAATATAGTAAGAGTAACCCGTTCCATACCCAATCCAGTAGTCATTCGAGGACGAATGGTCCCAAGGGAGATATTGTAACACCCCAGAAATATTTTTGAACTAAGACTCGAACCGTTCTTCATAGTGAGTGGTTACCAAGGAATTAAAAGTTTCTTAAGTGTTAAGGTCACTAGATGTATAACCTTGAGTTGCAAAATGAACTACATTGGAAATAGCAGAATCTGAAATTTTGCAAGTTATGAGTTTTGGGTCAACTTCAAATGACCATAACTATTAGTACAAGATAAGTTAGGTGTTATATAAGATGGAAACTTAAATATATTTGAATTATATTTCCAACGCCACATAGTTTGCTAAGTTTCGAGTTCGGATGAGTGAGATATGCCCTTTTGAAGTTAAGCTTTCCAGTTAAGGAAAGTTACCCGAAAATAGTGAGGGGTATTTTGGTGTTTTCCTTACCAAATCAGATTTAATTCATTTTTAGTAAGGTTTGAAGGGTCTAATACTATTACGTTCAGTTTATAATCCTAATAAACGCCTAGGGTTTTAGTTGAGAGTTCAAGAAGAGAAAAGAGGAGAAAAGAGGAAAGGATGAAGGCATTCGTCGAGGTTCTTGAGTTTTGTTGCGAATTTTCGCCATGAGTTTGATCCCTAAGAGGTATGTAAGCTTCCATAGTGTTGGGTTCGTTTACCCACACACCAATCATGAGTTTCTTTTGCGAATCTATCCATAAATATTGAGCAATTTAATTACTTGATGAGTTCTTGATAAGTGTTCTTGAAGTTTCCTTATTGATTAAGTTTTGATGTAAGATTCTACTTGGATCAACTTCAAACGACCATATCTATTTGAATATAAACAGTTACATTATCCATAACTTATTAAATTAAAGGTATTTGAATCTACTTTCCAACTCCACCAATTTCGCGTCAATCCAATTTCTGAGTAGAAAGTTATGACTATTTTAGTAACCTATATAGTGCTGTTACGAATTAGCCGACGGGAAAATATTAAAAAGGATTGTTTTTGTTTTTTCACATCCAAAAAACCCTAGAATAATTTCTTGACTAATAAAAGACTCAAAACAATCAGATTTTCATAATTTAGTCCATTAATCTCTTTTCTCTCAAACCTTAGGGGAAAAACCTAAGGAAAAATCAAAGTAGAAGTCTCCATTCAAGATTTTTTCAAAATTCTTCTTCAAGGTAAGTTTTTCTCCAAGAATTCCATTCTTTCCAACTCAATTTCCTCCATACCATTATGAATCACTAATGAAAATCATAAATCTTGGCTCTAGAGATTTCAAGAAACTAATTCAAGAATCTTAAGAAAGGTTTTCTTGATTGCTTACCTTCAAGCTAGTGTTTCAAGGCTTCTAATTAAGTTATTCTTCAAGATTCTTCAAGAACCTTGCTTTTTTTTCAAGTATGTAAGGCTATGATAGTGTTGGACTAGTTCGTCCTCATGCCTTATATCTACTTTCAAATCAGTAAAAGAGAAATCTAGGATTCTACCCCTAGATTTGAGTATTCTTGAGCTAAGTTGATTTTGAGTTCTTGAATTCCCGAATCTATTTAAAAAATTATATTCCTAAGTATTGAGTTTCTATATTTTTATTGATATCCTTAAGTTGACTTGTTCATGTCTATAATTCAGCATGAACCCTATTTTGTGTTATAAATCTTGAGAAGTTTGTCAAAGCCAACACTCAAGTTTATACTGTGTTTTGAGGAAGTAAGTATGAGAATCCCTTTTTGAGATTTTTTTCCTAATCATGGGACTATTACATGTTACCCATGAAGTCCTTGAGTTGAGTAGTTCATGCCCATAATTCCCCATGAACCCTATAAGTCGAGTAGTCTTGAGATGAGATGTATATTTGAGTCCTTGAGTTGAGTAGTTCATGCCCATAATTCCGCATGAAACCTCTGAGTCGAGCATTATTTAAATGAGTATTCTCATTGAAGTTATTGAGTTCTGAGTATTGAGTTCTATGCATGGTTATTGAAAACCTTGAATTGAGTCGTTCACGTCCATAATTCGGCATGAACCTTATTTTGAGAAGCCTTTTAGAATTGTTTTAAAGACTTGTGTATTGAGTTGAGTAAGAGCAAGAGTGAAGTTCTTTTCTTCAAAAGATTATATGGGAAAGAACTAAGTATTCCCGAAGTGTAAGTGTTTTCACATTTAAACAACAGAGAAAACACCGATTTCCAAAAGAGTTTTCATGAGCAGTTTTAGTACCATCTCTTTTAAGAGAAAGTTTTTGAGTAACTATCTCAAATCACAGAAAGAGTTATGTTTTTAAACATATGAGCTGAGTATATTTTTATGGCTAGTATTGAGCATTGATATGGGGACGAGTTCAAATAACTCAAGTCTCCATAAACCATGTAGCCAACTTGGGTAGAAAGGGTCATACTTTTTAGATGATTCCTTAATGTTTTTAGCATAGACTAGTGGATCCACTTAGCTGGTAGGTTCTATACTCCGGCAAGGTATAGGACAGTTCTGGCAGCATGGGTGAGACACTGTATTATCACATAGCTCATAGTGATGGTTGTCCGTTAGAGAAACTCCCACATGGTTATGTTGTATTTTTATATACACACTGAGTATTATTGTAGTTTTTAATAATTGAGTTTCTATCTACAATTTTACAGCTTTCCATATATATTGCATCTTTTACTGTTGCTTTATCCTTGAGTATCATGAGTTGAGTATTTTGAGTTGAGTATCTTATTCTTGAGTTGAGTAGAGTAAGTGAGTTGAGAAGAGGTAAGTATGTTTCCTTTTTATTAAGTTCAAGCTTATGTTTATGCTTTAGAATTTCCCTTACATGCTCGTACATTCCACGTACTGATCCATTTGGCCTGCATCATTTCATGATGCAGATACAGGTATTCGGGGTCATCAACAGGAGCTTCGTTGATACCACATGGAGTTCGAGTTAGCTATGGTGAGCCTCCTTGATTTCGGAGGGTTCCACTATTACTTTGAGTTATATCAGTTGTTAGGAGGTCGTGGATCTTGTCCCGACTTACATCTTTGTCATTTAGAGGCTTCATAGATAGACAATAGAGTTTCAGAAGTCTGTTCATTTATTTTGTTAAATGTTTTAAAGACTTAAGCTGACTATTTTATGGCGAGTTGAATAATTTATTTTTTATTCAGAGTTTTTCATTTGAGTTAAAGCTTTGTAATTGAGTTTCGTGAATTTTTATTCAGTTTTTAGCTTTGTATGCCTGAGTTAGTCTTCCATTTGTAGTTAGCCAGGATGGGGGTTCGCTTGGGGACTTGAAATGGTTCTCGAGTTCCGGCCACGTCCAGGGTGTAGGCTCGGGTCGTGCCACCTCATCCTGGCTGACTACAAGCGGAATACTAACTCAAGCATACATAAGCTTAGAACTGAATAAAATTCAATAAAACTCCAATACTCAACTTTAAAATAATATGAACAATACTCAATAGATAAACTCAAAGTTTGTAAAAACAACTCAAAGAAGATACATATTAAAAACTACTCAACTTTGTCTATCTATGAAGCCTCTACTATTACAGAAGGATAGCGGGACAAGACCTTTGACATCTCAAAACTACTAACTGCAAGGTAAATGTGAAGTCTTCTGAAATATAAGAAGGCTCACCAAAGCTGACTGGAACTGCAAGTGGTATCAACGAAGCTTCTTTTGATGACCCTGAATACATCTATCTGCATCATAAAAGATGCAGGCCAAATGACGTCAGTACATTGAATGTACGAGCATGTAAGGGAAATTCTAAAACATAAACATAAGATTGAATTGATGGAAAAGAAACATACTTACCTCTTTAGAACTCACTTACCTCAACTCAATGAAATATGGTTCAACTCAACTCAGATAAATAGAGTGCAACTCAACAATAAGATACTCAACTCAGTGAAACATAGTTCAACTCAACTAAAAGAAATAGGGCTCAACTCAACAGTAACGAAACAAAGTTCAACTCAACTCAGTGAAACAAAGTTCAACTCAACTCAAAGAAATAGGGCTCAACTCAATAGTAATGAAACAAAGTTCAACTCAACTCAGTGAAACAAAGTTCAACTCAACTCAAAGAAATAGTGCTCAACTCAATAGTAAGATACTCAACTCGGGATACTCAAGGATAAAACAACAATAAAAGATGCAATATATGGGAAGCTATAAAACAATAGATAGTAACTCAATTGTATGTAAAAATACAATAATAACTTATTTGTGTGTAAAAATACAATAATAACTCTTATTTGGGAGATTCTCTAACGTACAACCATCACTATGAGCTATGTGATGATCCAACGTCTTACCTAGCTGTCAGAACTGTTCTATACCTTGCCGGGGTATAGAATTCCTCAACTAAGTGGATCCACTAGTCTATGCTAAAAAATCAATAAGGAATCATCTAAAAAGTATGACCCTTTTTACCCACGTTGGATACATGGTTTATCGAGGTTTTGGGGTGTTAGAACTCTCCCCCATATCGGTGCTCAATATTACTCCCAAAATATAACTTAGCTCATTATGTTTTAAAGGAAGCATTTCCTCTTCCTCAACTTCAATATTATTACTCAAAATATTTATTTTAAAAGAGATAGTACTCAAAACGGCTAATGAGCTCTTATGGAAATCGGTGTTTCCTCTCTTCTTAAATGTAAAAACATTTACTCTTGGGAATACTTAGTTCTCATATATCATTTTAAAGAAAATGAAACTTGACTCTACTCATCCTCATACTCATTTACTCAAGCCTTTAAATAAATTAGGAATAATTGCAAAAGACTTCTCAAAATAGGGTTCATGCCGAATTATGGACGTGAACGACTCAATTCAAGGTTTTCAATAACCATATATAGAACTCAATACTAGAAACTCAACAACTCCAGAACTGAAGAACTCAATGATACTTCTCATCTCAAGACTGCTCGACTCATAGGGTTCATGCGGTATTATGGGCATGAAAAACTGATGAGTCCAAGATTTGGACTAATTTAGGGCTTTATTTATATAGATTTAGTGTGCTCAAATGCTTATTTTGTGCCAATAACTGATGTAAAACCCTTGATTTCTAGGTATATGGATTGAGGAACAAAGCAAGGACACTAATTTGCAAAAAGGAACGAAGCAAGCTGAAAGAATGAAGAAAAGCAAACCTGGTGATCTCCAAGTCCACTTGGCGAGTCACCGAATCGCTACTTGACCGCCTAAAGTTCTAATGTGCCATGCCCTGAAGGAAACAACCAAGTTGGCGAGAGAAATGAGCAATCGGTGGATCGCTGAGTGGTTCCGCGATGCAGTGTTGGATTGCCCAAAGTTACAGACCTTGAGGATGCTGCAGGCCAAGGCATAAAGGAGATGGAAATGACCAAAGGGCAGATGGCCGAGTGGTTTGGCGAGCCTGCCTTTCTTCGTCGAGTGACTCTTCGCAGCATATTTTTGGCGACTATAAATACATTTTTGAACATTTAGTTTATAATTAATTACTCTTTAGAATAAATTTTTATTAAGTTTTCAACTGTGAGCCAAGTTTTCTCTAGTGTTCCTTTCGCTTGGAAGAATTGAAGTTTTTCACTTTTGAGAATTGGAAGTGGGTCTTTGAGATTCTTCAAATTGGACCATTGTAAAGATAAAATCAATCTTACACAGTTGATGGAAACTCAATTTGGTAACGATTTTTATCTTTTCATGATGTCTAGCTAAAACTCCAATTCTTGGGGTGTGATTATGTGATTATGGGCTGATTTAGTTTATGAGTATTGCTAATTGTTAGTTCAAATGCTATTTAGAAGTGAGTTCAATTATTAATTATGGTTTAATTTAAGAATTGTAGTTGCAAATGCAGTTCTATCCTTGTGTTTTTGGCTTGCTCGAGAGAGAGGTTTTAAAACTAAGATTATTGATTGATGGTCTGTGGGTATTGGATTGTCATGGATTCAATTCGAGAGAGTGAATCCTAAATCCAATTCCACACATTCAGCTCAAGAGAGTGAATGGACTAAGGTGTGGGCTGTTCTTATTGTGCATGCTTGTTGATGTTCGAGAGAAATCGACTTGATTCAGGGTAAATTGTTCAAGAGAAAGTTTACCTCATCTATAGTATAGCTTACTCACTAATATTTAGTTATTTTCTAATAGTTGAAATTACCCATTTGTCTATATTAGTCTATAATCAAATCACATCCCAAAAACCCATCTCACTGTTTTTAATTCGTATTGTTTATTGCTGTTTGTAGTTGATAATTTCAAACCAAAATCCCCCATTTGACTTTCGTGTCACCCCTTGATTTGAATGATGTCTTTATTCGATAATATTTATTTCTATGACTGATTTGACCATGTTCACACTTTCCTATTGATTCTCAAACACGTACCGCTCCCTGTAGGATTCGACCCTAACTCATTTAGTTGGGTTATATACTGACTAGTGATCATTGACACTTAGAATGGATGAAGTGTCCTTGAAAGGGGAGTGGTGTTGTTTGAGACTCTTTTGGTGAATTTGAATTTTGTTCTTTTTACTCATAGTTGAATCTACTTATTTTTAGTTTTGGTTTGTGTGTTGCTGTTTAAATAGAGGGAATGTGTGTCAACGGAAGCAATGGTATCCAAGTGGACCACAAAGATGACATCGACAACCTCAACGATGTAAATGGGCCGAATGTTAATGACCATTATCTAATGGGTGGAATTGGTTGCATTCGCTTGCCTGTGGCTGAAGGGAACGCTGTGTTCCACATTCCAAGCACCATGTTGCAGCTCTTGCAATTGAAATAGTTGTTTGGTGGGTTGGCTCATGAGGATCCCCATGAGCATATAAGGAACTTTGTTGATGTTTGCGGGCCATTCTCCTTCAAGAACATATCCCAAGAGTCGGTCCGGTTGAGGTTGTTCCCATTTTCTTTAATGGGAGAAACATGTAAGTGGTTGGCAAAATTGCCAAGAGACTCCATCACTTCATGGGAAGAGCTTGTCACCGCTTTTCAAGTGCAATTTTTCTCTCATTTAAAGATGATGACACTTCGGGACAACATCCAAAGCTTCAAGCATTTATAGGGTGAGAGAATTCATGAGACTTGGCTAAGATTTAAGAAGTTTGTGCTGCAATGCCCAACTCATGGTTTGCCCGACAACGTTTTGCTGCAATATTTTTACCGAAGCCTTAATTCGGTGAACAAGGGGAGGTTTGATGCAACAACCTTACATTATAGCAACCCAACTTTTGGATGGTATGACCAAAATTAATCGGGAATGGTATACCCGTGAAGATCAGGTCTCCCCTCTCACTTTCAAATTGACCAAGGGCAGCCTGAGAAAGACCAAGTGAGGGACCAAACCATGGCAAAGATGATGACACAACTAGACATTTTGGCCAAAAATGTCATGGGAGCTGGCGCTAGAAGTGTCAATACTGTGGGTGTTGGGTGTGCAAGCCCTGATGAGGCCAAGTTTGAGGCATTGTACAACGAAGACGTGAACTTCCTAGCCAACCAAAGTGGAGGTTATCGTGCTAACTACCCAAGGCTGGGTGGTAACCAAGGTTGGAACAGGGATGAAGGACAGAGAGATCTTGATAGAGAGTGAAGGGATCGTAATCCCACTTGGAAGGAAAGAGATGGGGAGAAGGATAGGTATGTTCCTCCCCACAAGTGTTAAATGCCCAAAGATTCTGAGGGTGGCCGGTCTGAGGATATGCTTTTATCGCCGAGGTAAGTACCCACTTGGCATGTCGCCGAATAGTTCGGAGAAGTTGACTAATATCTCCGAAAGGGCGCAAACTGAATGGTTTTAAAAGGCCAAACGTTTAAAAGTTCAAACTCTTTTACATTACCTCACTTTTTAACTTCATACAATCACACCCATACTATATTTTTGATATTTTTGCACTTTTACTTTCTAGTCGTTGATTCGGTGTTTGGAGTTGGATACTTTGCCGCATAACTTTACAAATTCTTATATTCGGCATTAAAGGTTGGTATTCTGAACCCCAAACTCGTATTTCACAGTTAAACTCATTTACAATTATAGTGTTGTTATTGATGTGTGCTGGACCTCTTTGAAATCGTGTTTGTGTGCTTGTTTGCCTATTTAAATTCTATATCATGCCTAAATTGCCTAAGTTATTGATTTCTGAATTACATGCCTTAAAAGTTATCATAAATTGTTGGGTTGTGAGTAATTTGGGTTTAGTCGGGTGAAGTCTGAGTAATCCAAATTGTGCTAAATGACGTGTTTTTACCCAATGATGGAGCGTTTGACATCATTCTTAAGGGCTAAAGCCGTCAAATGGCCAATTTTTGCCAAATTGGGTAAAGTCTGAGTACTCCGGTGGCATGGGTCTTATGGGTCTAAGTCTAATTGAAAATGTGCATGGTTTGATTTTTTTTCCAGGGGATGCGGGGTTGATTTTGGAAGTTGGGGTTGAAAATGGCACGTTGGGCAGTTTGGTGAGCTGGGTCGAGCTCGCCGAACCACTCGGTAGTTTGCCAAAGTCCCCCCAGATCGCCTTTAATTTCGTGCTTTTGTTGAGTGAGATTCTGTAACTTTCAGTGAGAAGCCTGAGTTCATTGAGTGCACTCAACGACTCACCAAATGTCTTCTTTTATCGCCCTCTCTGTGCCCCTAACCCTTAAAATGCACTCTAATATTCGACGGACTATTTTTTTCTAGCCGAATGATGTCGACGATTTATCGAGTGAGCCTTCCCATCACCGACAAGCTATTTTTCTAGAAACTTTTTGAGCCAATCCTTTCAGCGAGCCTGATCTAGCTTGCCAAAGTGATTCGGTGACTCACCGATCGGTTCAGCGAGTCTGTCTGCAACCTATTTTCCTAAACTTTTCTTGAATGATTCTAACTCTTCTTGGTGTGTTTTGCAGATATGGCTAGACCAAAAGTGGTAGGTAGAGACATGCCACCCCGCAAGAGGGTAAAGGGAATTACCTTGAATGAGGATGCAACTATTTCCCGGACAAAGGCAAAAAAACATCCTACCACAGGTGGGAAGGGCAAAGGGAAAGGCAGGACACTTACTCATGCGTCATCGAAGGTCAGCTCCGACAGTGAAAGAATCTATTCCACTCACCTCACTACTTTTGGGAGTGAGGGTGATGTGCTACTGATACCCCAGAGAGCGAAGCTGCGATCCAAAAAGGTGAATGATCCGTCTAGCATCAGGACCCCCCAAGCCACTACTCCTCCACTTGTTCCAGATCAGTCTATGGTCCCAACACCACTTGCACATGGTCTTTCTCCCCCGTCTATGAATAAATTGAAGACTGAAGGATTGAGGACCATCATCGAGGAGAAAAGACTGTCTACTGATGGAGTAATAGACAAACACCCAGAGATTATGAGCAGCTTGAGGTCCCACAAGTTCCAAATATTCACTAGACCCCGTGGCCTTTACATTCCAAACTGGTCCGGGAATTTTACACTTCCTATGGAGTGCTAGTGCCATAAAGAAAGAAGCGGGCCGCTAAATTCTAGCCAGTTGATTATGTAGTTGTTAGGGGAAAGAAGGTGTTGTGTGACAATACTAACATAAATGTTGTCTTGGAATGCACCGACAACATTGCAGATGACTACAAGTACATGATCAATACTAAGTCCTTGGAGAATATGAAAAGCTGGTTGGATCCTCTGATATCTGACGGTACTCCTAAGTGGATCGAGCTTGGAGCACCCATTGAAAATAAGGACCTCAATATAGCAGCAAGGTACTGGTTTGGCTTCATGAGCAGTTCGATAATGCCATCCCAGAATGAGAATCTATCCTCCACCCCGCAAAAGCAGCTTGCCTTGGTTGCATCATTGATGGGACAAAGCTGAACTTGGGTATGATCATTGCACATGAGATGGTCATGAGGGCCAAGTAGTGCCAGACCTCCCTTCCTTTCTCGGTGTTGATCATTGAGTTGTGCAGATGGGATCGGGTGTCTCGAGATGAGAAGAAGGATGTGGAAGTGATTCCTACATCTTCTACCGATATTCGGTGCATTGAGGTGGAGTACTTGAAGGATGAGGCGGAGAAGAAGAAGGCAGCCCCGATGGACACTTCCCCGGTTGTTGATACTGATACATTACCTGCAGAGGCAGTATTGCCTACTCCGGCCCCTGGGCCTTTAGGTATATCTAGTGTTGTCCCTTCTGTGATTCCTAGTTCCTCTACAACTCCCCTGCCTCTTAGGTCTACTACTGATGGTTCTCGACCTCTACTCACCCAGGCTGTGAAACTACGAATGGGGCATCTAGCCCAATTTTCTGATAGGCGTGCCTCCAGTCTTGAGGCCAGCATCCCTGGGATGATTGAGATAGCCCTCACTGCTGCTGCGACACCTCTTAGTGTGTCTATTAATTCCATTGCAGCAAGGATAGCGGTATGTGAGAGAGACCAAGGGGCCACTGATGAGGTGACGGCTCTAAAGGCCGCCACTGCTGAGCTGAGGAAGTATGTGGACCAGCTGAAGTCTACATGTATGTCCATGATTTTTGGGAGTGTGGAAATTTCTGACTTGCCAGCTGATACAGATGTGCCTCCGGCTACCACTGGAGACGATACTCGAGTTTAGGAGGTAGCTATTGAGGAGTCCGAAGTTGAGACTGATGAGGAGTAACTTGGTGTTGATGAAAAGGCTTCTTATGAGGGCCTTACTTGAGGAAGCCGTGGTAGATTCAGCTGTGCAAATCTCATTGGCAGACACACCCATGACTGACCCTAGTGGAGCCAGTAGTGCTGATGTTGCACCGGGCACTGATGCCCCGACAGATGGACCGACTGTATAGACATAACCCTTCCTTTACCCCTCTCTCTGTCATTTCTATTGATTTGTTGTTACTATTTTGTTGCATTTGAGGACAACTGCTTTTATTTGTTGTGGGGTGAGGTATTTTCATACCTACCTCTTGTGATTATATATTTTTTTTATATTTTGGGTTTTTGTGTTGTTAATTGTGTTTTGTCACTATCTTGTAGATGTTTGAGCTTGTGGCTCCTTGTTTTGAATGCAATGGTTTTTGACCCTTCTACAAAATTTTGCCACCTCTGTTGTGTTTGATTGTGATTGTTCTTGTGCAAATTTGAGTATCGTTTATGATCAATATCGATGACTTGAATAGTGCTCTTAATTGAACAAAAATGAATGTGCGACTACGATGAGGCCAAATGAAGTTGCATAGATAATATGTGAACTTTTTGCATCTCGTTGTGACTAGCCTGTTATCGAATGAGGCTCTTGTGATGAATATTGCACACTAGCGAAAGTGTGGAGTCTTATTTGATATTGGTGTCAATGCCTTGTGTGATGAGCTTACCGTGAACCTTGTATGATGACACCTAGAATTTTCCCCGTAGGTCTGGTTGACTAAGTGATGCAAGCTCTTGAAATGATCTTAGGCAACAATTTTTAAGAGTGAAACTATTTGACAATATACCTCTTTTGTGGCCAACCTTGTGAGTGTGTGAACCTTGCTTGAACTCCCTTTTTTGGCCTTATCCTTTTCTTGGAAGAAACTTGATGCAATTGTAACCTCTCTTTATCCATTCACCCATAGTCCTCATGAAGTGTGGTTTGTTTGAATAGACAACTTAGGCCAAAAGCCTAAGTTGGGGTGTGGTGAAAGGATAAGGTAAATCAAGAAGTGCAAAGAAGTCCCCCAAATGGGGTGTCCAGTATTCCATGAAAAGTGAATATTGGGGTGAATTTTGAGCATGAATGAGAATGTTGAAGAAAAGGAAAGAAAATGACGTTCATACCACATTTCATGAGAATAGCAACCACCGAACCTAAATTACCATACCTTTGCACTCAGTCCCGTTACAAGCCATGAAATGACCTTTTTGATCTTGAGTGAGCTGAAGCGAATGTTGATTGGAAAATAAGGGCAAACCTATGGGTGAAGTCATGTATGTGTTCATCTTTGTGTGTATGAGAGTTGTATGTGATTTTGGAGCTATAAAGTGTTGAACAATTGTGTGTAAATATGGAATCATCTTTGTGTGAGGGCATTTGAGTACCTTTGTTGAGCTTGAACTTGCATTTGAAGCAAAAATTGTGAACTTCAGAATCTGTGATAATGGTGAGTAACAACTTGAATCTTTGAGTGCACAATTGATCGTTGCATAAGTAAGTTGAATCTTGTTGTGTGCATTCATGATTGAGTCTTTTGTAGCACTGTTTCAGACATCATTTTTGAACTTTTGAACTTGAGTTTTACTTGAGGACAGACAAAAGTTTAAGTTGGGGGTGTTGATCAGTCATAGATTCAGACTCATTTAGGGCTCTATTTATATAGATTTAGTGTCCTCAAATGCTTATTTTGTGCCAATAATTGATGTAAAACCCTTGATTTCCAGGTATATGGATTGAGGAACAAAGCAATGACACTAATTTGCAAAAAGGAACGAAGCAAGCTGAAAGAAAGAAGAAAAGCAAGCCTGGTGATCACCAAGTCCACTTGGTGAGTCGCCGAATGGCTACTTGACCGCCTAAAGTTCCAGTGTGCCAAGTCCTGAAGGAAAGAACTAAGTTGGCGAGAGAAAGGAGCAGTCGGCGGATCACCGAGTGGTTCCGCGATGCAGTGTTGGATCTCCCAAAGTTACAGACCTTGAGGATGCTGAAGGCCAAGGCAGAAAGGCGATGGAAATGACCAAAGAGCGGATCGCCGAGTGGTTCATCGAGCCCAACTTACTTCGCCGAGTGACTCTTCACAACACATTTTAGGCGACTATAAATATATTTTTAAACATTTAGTTTATAATTAATTATTCTTTAGAACAAATTTTTATTAAGTTTTGAACTATGAGACAAGTTTTCTCTAGTTTTCCTTTAGCTTTGAAGGATTGAAGTTTTTTCTTTTGAAAAATTGGAAGTGGGACTTTGAGATTCTTTGAATTGCACCATTGTAAAGATGAAATCAATCTTACCCAATTGATGGAAACTCAATTTGGTAACGATTTTTATCTTTCGATGATGTCTAGCTGAAACCCCAATTCTTAGGATGTGATTATGTGATTATGGACTGATTTAGTTTATGGGTATTGCTAATTGTTAGTCCAAATGCTATTTAGAAGTGAGTTCAATCATTAATTGTGGTTTAATGTAAGAAGTGTAGTTGCAAATGCAGTTCTACCTTTATATTTTTGGCTTGCTCGAGAGAGAGGATTTAAAACTAAGATTATTGATTGATGGTCTGTGGGTAGTGGGTTGTCATGGGTTCAGCTCTAGAGAGGGAATCCTAATCCCAATTCCACACATTCAACTCAAGAGAGTGAATGGACTAAGGTGTGGGTTGTTCTTATTTTGCATGCTTGTTGATGTTTGAGAGAAATCGACTTGATTCAAGGTAAATTGTTCAAGAAAAAGTTTACCTCCTCTATTGTCTAGCTTACTCACTAATATTTAGTTATTTTCTAATAGTTGAAATTACCCATTTGTCTATATTAGCCTATAATCGAATCACATCCTAAGAACCTGTCTCACTATTGTTAATTCGTATTGTTTATTGCTTTTTGTAGTTGATAATTTCAAACTAAAATGGCCCATTTGACATTCGTGTCACCCCATACTTTTAATGATGTCTTTATTCGATAATTTCTATTCCTATGACTGATTTGACCATGTTCACACTTTCCTATTGATTCTCAATCACGTACCACTTTATATGAGATTCGACCCCAACTCATTTAGTTGGGTTATATACTGACTAGCGATCGTTGACACTTAGAATTGGATGAAGTGTCCTTGAAACGTTAATCAACAACTCAACTCAAGGATCTTCATGGGTAACATGTAGTAGTCCCATTATTAGGAATATAATCTCAAAAGAATTAGGAACTCAATACTCAAGACTTAGAACTCGAAGGTACTTATCCTCTCAAAGATACTAAATGTATGGAGTTCATGCAAAATTTATGGGCACGAGCGACTCGACTCAAGGATTTCATTAATAATATAGAACTGATGGGTACAACTCTTCTCAATTTCATACTTCCTCAAACTTAGCTCAAATTGATAGTTGATCTCAAAGGATCCACAATTTAACTCAAGTACTTTCTTAAACTCTACTCTTGACTCTTTCTTGAATTTGAATTATGAATTCAAGAGCTATAACTTGTATAGGCATGATCTCTCAAATTAAATGCAGATTTTAATTGTGAAAATCAAGTAGAAACCATAGGTACGATTCGAGCGGACTCATGTGGAACGAAGGGCGGAATGGTAGTGGACCTGGCGACCCTGACACACTGAGTGGCGCAGGGCAACTTACTCTAACCTACAAACCATTGGTTGGGGCACACTGAGTGGTGCATCAATGAATTTGAAGTACTTTTTTGAAGATACTTGGTAGGAACAATACCTTTTTATGGTATCAGAGCCATGTTGGCAGTATACGTACTTAGTATGAGCAACTAAGTATATATACTGTCTAAGGCATGGCAAAATCATTTAATATAGTATTTTGATAATTTTTGACATGCTGCTTTTATGTATAAGTTTATTATTACCCTTATCATGTTCTATATATACTGTTTCTATACTTGGTGTTGAGGTGTTCGTTCTTTTCTATGAGTATGAGGTAACCGAATAATACCCGGTTCGTACGTTGGTCAGCCGTATTTGTATGGTCGCTCTAGCCAGGAGGGCGTTTAGACCTGTTGATAGTGGTCCCGTAGCTAAGAGACTCTAGAAAAAGAACTGTTGTAAAACCAATAGACCCTCACTTAGAAACATTATTTAGATCTTTGATATGTGTATTAATATCCTCTATATACTTGCATGCTTGTTGTTTATTATTGTTATACTTGTTGAAATATATTTTGTACTGTAAGTCGATTAGACAGTATTTTCAAAATCATATGGATAATAATCAACATATTTTAAATAATATCAATTTATCTTCTCAAGCAACTAAGATTGCTAAATTAGAAAATGACTTACAAAACTGGAGCATACCAAAGGAACCTTTTAAAAAGATTTACCAATTAGGAAATTTTAGTTGGATTACTCGTCATAATATTAAGACTTGTGAATCTACTATAGCTATTAATAACTCTTTAGAGGTTATTCGCCTGCTTAAACAAAATGATATTAATCATTGTAAGTCTGCTTTTAATTATTTGCATATTGGTCTAGTGCAAGTTGTTGTTAATCCTTTATTTAGAAAATGACTTGATATTCCTGTTTGTGTCATCCTTCTAGATGACAATTTTTTGAATTTTGATGATTCATTATTAGGAGTTTTGCAGAGTAACCTAGCTGATGGGCCGGTTTACTTTAATTGTTATCCTAACTTCTCTCTTGACATTAATGGTCCTAATGTCATGGATTCTTTGAATCATAATGTCAAAATTAAAAACCTGAACAGTAAAGTCAATACTCGTGAAATAGCCATTATTTATCGAGTTTATTACAGGCTTATGAAAACCACTCTTGCACCTAAGGCTTATAATGAAAGTCCTAAAGGTGTGACTATGCTTATGGAAGCCAACCATGAACATAGTTCTATATTCATTCCTCATCTTCTTCAATGGAAAGATATACTCTCCTGTAATGATTGGCGTTTTGAAAACATAACTCAACCTTTTACGTCTCATTCTGAAAGATCTCATATTGAAAGAGTTGTTCAGTTTCCCGATGGGTCAATAGAACTCAAATTCCTTGACAACTCAGTTAGGAGATCTTCCTCGTATCGAAGGTCATCCTGGTCTGGTCCGTCAACTTCGTGTCCCTCAAGATCCGTTCCCAGGCCACCTTCTTCTTTAAAAACCCTGGAGGAAGCAAAAGACGAAAATATTTCTATTAGTGACAACTCAGTCGACAACAACAAAGGAAAAGTCACAGGAGTAGACTTTTCAGGAAATATTCCTAAAGTTTTTTATCAGGATCTCTCTGGTAGTCCCTCAGCAAGTGAGATGGAATCACCAGAAGAAAAACCTGCATGGCTTGGAATGCTTAAAACAAGTAAAGACTTTGAGCCTAATCCACACATATTGCATGAGCAATAGACTCATCCAAACAATCAGGTAAGGAGAAAATGGTATGTTGCTACCTTTACCCTTCCTCAAAGAGAATCTTTTAGAAATTTGTGGATGACTGATATGAGAAGAATCGGTTGTGAAATGGAATTCTTCAAATGGTTTGAAATGACTAGTAGGATTGAAAATTGTGCTGAGTCATCACAAGTTATCATTAATAAATGGTACACTGCTTCTAATAAAGTTGTTGAATCTATCACACCTCCTCTCGAAGGAATTAACATCCCTATTGCAGGAACAATGATCAAAGCTTCTCCTTTCAAATAGAAAAGTGATAAGACAGGTGGTTTACTCACTACTTCAGATATTGACCGAGTAGTTGAACAAAACAATTACTCTAATCAAATCCTACATGTTATCTCTAGACAAATAGAAGATACCAAACCCACCATTAGTGGGAGACCTACTCCGGCTTCTACGACATCCAACCATAATATTGAAACCTATCCAGGATTCAAAATCCCTAAATTTTCCAAAGAAAACTTCTCCAAACTTTCTGATACTTTTGAAGTAACAGGAAATATCATTGAAAAATCAATGCCCAACTTAACAACTTCAACATCTCCATAAAAGATGATAAGGCACCAAAGAAGGTTTCTATCCTTCAAAAGGAACCGATCTCCACTCCTAATGAGAAATCCACTCTCCTCCAAAAACTTGCTAGTAGTCATTTTCATATTTCTTGGAAAGCAGCTCTTTTAGGATTTTGATTGGTGAGGATATTAGTCTCAACGATACAGAGTCGAGATTTGATACTTCTAATCTCTTTTTTAAGACTAGAAATTTCATGGCGAAGGTCTAAAATGGATGGTTCAGAATGGTTATCTGAGCGATTCATGATTTGCTTCATGCTAAAAGGCTCAATTATAAGACGGGGTTTGGGTTTGTCCGTATTGAGAAGGAGATTTTTGAGTTCTAGGAGAAAACGATTCCTAGCCTCATTATCATTAATGTGTTGAATGACATCAATGAGAGCTTCTTTCGAATGGTCAGAAAGTACTCAGATATGTGATGTACTGTCACAAGTGCAAAAGGCTTCAGTGCAGGTGCAATCTTTTCCCGATTGGCTTTTGTCTGAAACATAGTCAAGATCAATGTCTTCTTCATCACTGTTCATCAGATGTACCTTAAGATTCAGATAAAGGTTCATCAAGAATGGCAAGTAACTTACCTTTGGTTTCATCGTCCATACCAAGAAGATTGATTTTCTTTTTCTTGGCTCCGGAGCGGCATGCACTAGCTTTGTGGGCAGTCTTTCCGCATGTCCAACAAACTTCTAATTTGGTATCTCTAAGTCTCTTGGACCTATGTTTCTTTTTATTTGGTCTGCTAGAATCATCTCTTCTTCGAGATTTCTTCCTATGAGATTTTTCTTTTTTATCTTTCTTGATCTTATCGGGTGGAGTGATAAAACTGATATCTCTATAGAAACTTCCAAGTTCCTTTCTAGAAGAAGATTGCTCTTTCTTGAGCTGGTGTTTAAGCTTAATATCTGTACAGAGTTAAAGAGCTACAACATTGATGGTGCTTACTAAATCACCATAAGTAAGATTTCCATAAGGAATATTACCATTATTACGATCTTGGATCTTAGTCCTTACTTTATCTGCAAAGAGAGGAGGTAAACCGCTGATAAAGCGTTCTTTCCAGAAATCCAAATTGCAATTTGGACGAATCATAATCTTGCTAAGAAAGGCATGCTTATAATGAATAAAGTTGTCTAAATTTGGGCAACTTAGATTATTTAGAATTTGGAGACTCCTGTCTTAATATAACTTTGGTTCTCCAATGAAGTGCTTAGCAATGTGATAAAGAAGAGTGGCACAAGCATCTTCCCTAGTGACATTAGAAGTGGATTGTGCGTTTTCTTCCATTTTTACAACTGTCTCTGTTGCGGTGGCATTAATAATGAGTTGCTTAATCTCATCAGTACAGTAATTATCCCACTAATGTTTTAGCATTCCTGTGAAACCTGCAACAATCATATTAGTAGCATCTCTGTCCGTTGATCCATGCATTTTATACGCAGTAATGGCAACACCTATTTCATGGAGTTTATTGTATACTTGATGCTCATCTAGGCCATCAATGTTTCATTCAGTAATGCTTCTTCCTTCATGAGAGGAAGTGGACAAGAAGGCTTTTTCCTCATACTGTAAGTCTGGGAAAGAAGGTTTATTATGGTAGTTTTTCATATTATGAAAATGACTACTAGCAAGTTTTTGGAGGAGAGTGGATTTCTCATTAGGAGTGGAGATCGGTTCCTTTTGAAGGGTAGAAACCTTCTTTGGTGCCTTATCATCTTTTATGGAGATGTTGAAGTTGTTAAGTTGGGCATTGATTTTTCAATGATATTTCCTGTTACTTCAAAAACGCCCGTTTCTTGCTTGCTGATAGTTTATCTATAGTTTAATGGTAAATTTTTTTAGTGGTTATGTATGAATCTAATGAATTTGTAGTTACAAATACAAGTTTATTTATGTATTTTCGGCTTGCTAGAGAGAGGTCGTAAAACTAAGACCACTAAATTGATGGCCTAAGAAGTGGGTCGACATGAGGTTCAGCCCGAGAGGGTGAGCCCTAGTCCCATATCCTAACACTCAGCTCGAGAGAGTGAGTGGGGTAAGGCGTAGGCTAGCCTTCATGCGGCAAGTGGGTGTCCGAGAGGAATCCATTTGAAACGGGGTAAGATGCTCGAAAGAGAACTTATTTCCACATAAAGCTTAACCTAGTCACTATTATCTTGCAAATTTCCTATCGAAAGCATGTACCCAACTATTTATCTCAACTTGTACTGCAGTCACACCCCAAGAACTTCTCCCAATACTTGATTTTCTTGTTATTTTTGTTGTTTTACTTACCAGTGACTAAACCCCCATTGTTATTTGACACTATTGTGTCCCCCTTTAATTTACAATATTTTTAATCGTTAATATCTTTAGCTACGACTAGTTAGAACTAAATTTTATTTTTCTATTAATTCTCAAAACTGCTCCCTTGGGACACGACCCCAACCCTTGGTTGGGTTACTTTACTATTGTACGATCGTAGACACTTGCATTGGAAGTTGTGTCTTGATTACGCAAACATCAAAATGGTGCCGCTGCCGCGGAATGGTGTTATTTGAGAATTTTTAGTCTAATAAATTTTCTGTTCTTATTAGTGGTAGTTTACTAATTTAATTTTTAGTTTTGTTCTGTTGATTGTGTAAGCATTTCATAAGCATGAGTGTTAATGGTAGTAACGGGAGCCAGGTGGGCCATCAGGACTACATCGGCACCCTCAATGATGTCCAAGATCCCAACATCGATGAGCCCCTTCTCATGGGAGGTGTTGGAGCCATCCAATTACCACCAGCCAATGAAAATGCAATGTTGCACATAACGAGCACCATGTTGCAACTCTTGCAACTAAAGGGACTTTTCACCGGGCTGGCTCATGAGGACCCTCACGAACATCTTCGAAACTTTGTGGATGTGTGAAGACTTTTCTCGTTCAAAAACATCTCTCAGGAATCAGTTCGATTAGATTATTCCCTTTCTCATTATTGGGGGAGGCGTGCGAGTGGCTAGCTGAGTTTCCATGTAACTCGATCACTTTGTAGGAGGAGTTAGTCACCGCATTTAATGTGCAATTTGTTCCTCCCTCTAAGACGATGACTATTCGGGATAGCATCCAAAGCTTTAAGCGTCTGAATGGAGAGCCTCTGCACGAAACTTGGCTCCGGTTTCAAAAACTGGTGCTACAATGCCCAACCCATGGTCTTCCTGATAATGTGCTCCTTCAATACTTCTACCAGAGTCTAGACTCGGTAAACAAAGGTGTAGCTGACCAAATCTCACTCGGAGGCTTAATGTAGCAACCATAAGCAGTAACAACTCAACTTCTCGATGGCATGACAACCATCAATAGGGTGTGGTACACCCGCGAAGACCATGTCTCACCGGTCACATTTCAGCTATCTAAGGAGCAGGTTGAAAAAGATAATGAGAGAGACCAAAACATGACTAAGATCATGATGCAGCTTGATATTTTATCCAAAAATTTCATGGGGGCTGGTGCCTGTGGTGTCAATGTTGTGGGAGTCGGGGGTGCAAATCCTGAGGAAATGAAGTTTGAAGCCATGTATGACGAGGAAGTGAATTTTCTAGTTAACCAAGGCAGGGGCTATCGTTCAAACTACCCAACGCAGAGTGGTAACCAAGGATTGGTTAGAGATGACGGCCGGAAGGATCAAGATCGTGAATGGAGGGACCGTAATCCAAATTGGAAGGATGGGGAGAAGGATAGATATGTGCCTCCCCACGAGCATCAGAAGCCCAAGGATTCAGAAGGTGGTAGGTCCGAGGATATGATCTCGCGTATCCTAAACAAAGTTGAAGGGTCAGACAAAATGCTGAAAGGCATGAAAGAAGACGTGTCTACCCTCAGCCAGACTGTCACCTCTCATTCAGTTTCAATCAAGCAGTTAGAGACCCAAATGGGTCATATCTCATCTCATCTCAATCCGAGACAACAAGGGGGTTTGCCTAGTGATAGTATGGCTATCCCCAAGAGTGAGGTCTGAAGGTGGACTTGCGTCATGCCACGACGTTAACTAAGGCGCTGTTTGGGAGGCAACCCAAAACCCTTTATTGCTTTGTTTTACTTTGAGAAAATAATAGTGTGTTGCTTGTACATGTTAAAGTAAGGGAGGTGATTGAAATAGTAAATGGAGGCAAGCAACAGGTCCAGTTGGTGGATCGCCGACAAGATCGGCGAACACAATTCTTTTTATCGTTTGACTCAAGGGATTGTACGCTTGGATTATGTAAAACTCAGCGGTCTGTAGAAAATTAACGGCGCATCGCTGACCATGTCGGTGATCTCGATGTAGACCGCCGTTGGAATCCTCACATGAGCTGCAAATCCTGTTACATTTGGCGAAGAAACTAAACACTTGGTGCTTCGCCGAGTGAATGGGTGAACCTGACTCGCATCGCCGAATGGGTTGAAACTGGATGGTTTTTGCAAACCACAGGTTTAAAAGTTCTATTTCATTCATTTTCTCTCACTTTTTCGTCCTATCAAACTGACACCTGCACTCTAGTCTTTTATTTCTTGTACTTTTAGAGTATTTTAGTTGTTCAATTGTGCTCAGAGTTAGATTGCATTGCTGCCTAGCACTTCATTAGTATCTATTCGGCATCAAAGGTTGGTAGCTCAAACTCAATGTTTAAGATATTAACATCGTACTCATTTGCATAATTTTGTTGATATTGATTAGATCTCTGTCGAGTCTCTGAGTTAATGGGATCACATGCATTATCGATTGATATTCGATGATATTTGCGTAATTCGTAAAAGCCCACTCGACGGTGCCCTGAGTTGAATTATTTGCTATATGAGTGCTAAAATTATGTTGGGTTTTCGTTGAATTTGTGTTGTACAAACTTACACTGCGTTATCAGGGGTTGCGGGGTTGAATTTGAAAGAAATGGGTTGAAAATAGACACATTGGGCTATTTGGCGAGCTGAGTAAAGCTCACCTAACTACTCGGCGGTTCGTCTACTGTCCCTATTTTGCCTTTACTTAAGTGTTGCATGCATTGTTTGGTAAGTAACTGTTGGCGGTGATCCTAGTGTCGTGAAGTGTACTTGGCGACTCGCTGAAAAAATTCTTGTACGCCCTTTGTCTGCACCCTTGTACCATCTGTGCATCATTTTCAGTGAATAGCCTAAATGGATGACACTTTGCCAACTGGTTTGGCGATGTTTTTCTACACCCAGTAAGCACATGTTCATGTTTAACATATTGTCTAACATTTTCTAGAAGTCTTTTATAGGAATGGCTAGATCAAAAGTTGCAGGAAGGGACATGCCACCCCGACATGTAAGAGCAAGAGATTTCAAAAGAGACGAGAAGATAGCAGAACTTGCAAAAGAGAGAAGAGAAAGTAAGAAAGCAAGCTCCAGCAAAAGGGTTTCCATTGACCCCACTATTCCTTTGTGGAAACATGGACTCTACACAACTGTAAACTCCTTTCTGGCAGCCCATGACTTGGACCAGATGACTGCAACTTATATTGCTGCAAAGGCAAAGGCAAAGGAAAACAATGAGAACCAGAACAACAAAACTCCGGGGACCATTATTTTATCCCAGGCTGATGCATCAGGCACTGATGCCCCGACAGATGGAGCAAGCATATAGACAGGATCCCCTTTTTACCTCCCTCTCTGTCTTTTGTTATATTTAACTTTATTTGCATTTGAGGAAAAAGTTTTTATTTGTGGTGGGGTGAGGCCCACCTTTGTTTGCTACTACTATTATTTATGCTTTGTGTTTATAATTGGGTTGTTCTATTTTAAATTATGTTAAACATTGCTTTCTGTGGATGTTTGAGCTCATGGCTCCCTTTTGTTTTAAATTACAAAAATAATTTTGACCCTGCCAATTTTTTTTGAATTTTTTGCACATGTTGGCCACCCCTCGTGAGTTGAATGTGGCTGTTCTTTTGTAAAAATTTGAGTCTCGGTTGCGATCAATATCGTGACTTGATTAGTGAACTCAATTGGACGAACATGAATGCGTGGCTACGACGAGGCCAAATGAAGTTGCATAAATAATATGTGAACTCTTTGCATTTCGTTGTGATTAGCCATTTATCGAATTGATTCTCCTGTAATGATCATTGCACACTAGCGAAAGTGTGTAGTCTTGTTTGACTTAAGTGTCGATGCCTTGTGTGATTAGCTTGCTTTGAACCAGGCATGAATAAACCTAGAACTTGCCCTGTTAGTCTGATTGATTTCTAAAGGTGTCCTCTTGAGATGATCTTAGGCAACTTTAAAGAGAGTGAGCCAAATTTGACATATACCTCTTTTGTGGCCTACTTGTGAGCGTGTGAAACTCTTTGAACACCCTTTGATCCTTACCTTTCTTTGGAAGAACCTTGATGAACCCTAGACCTTACTTGACCCACTACCTATAATCCTCTTGATTTGTGGTTTAGTGAATAGCCAACTTAGGGCAAAAGACTAAGTTGGGGGTGTGGTAAAAAAAAAGGAAAAGGAGAAGTCAAGAAGTGCAGGAAAAGTCTCATAACCCATGATGTTGCAGAACAATGGAACCCCTCCATGTAAAAAAAGTTAAGAAAAAATATTTTTTGTGGAATAAAGTACAAGAGAAATTGGGTTTCCAAGCAATTCATGGAGAGTGAATAAAATGATGACTAAGAAGCACTAGAAGAAAAAGTGATAAGGAAAGGAAAAATGAGGTTTTGAGAACACCACATCTCATGAGGATGAAAATTCACTGACCCTAAATGACCATACTTTTGCACTCAGCCCCATTACAAGCCTTAGAAAGACCTTTTTGATCTTGAGTAAGCCGAACCGAAGATCGATTAGAAAATAAGGGCAAGCCTATGGGTGAAAACATGCATTGTGTTCCTCTTTTTGAGTGTTGACCTCGAACTGATTAACCGCTGTGTGTGAATATGGAATCATTCTTTATGTCAGGGCATTTAGATACTTTTTGTTGAGCTTGAACTTGCACAAGTAGCAAGTATTGCGAGCATGAGAATATTTGGTAATGGTGTGTCACAACTTGAATCTTTGAGTACACAATTGATCTTTGCATGAGTAATTTGAGTCTTGTTGTCTGCGTTCATGATTTAGTCTTGTGTAGCACTATTTGAGACACCCTTTTTGAACGGCTGAACTTGAGTTTGCTTGAGGACAAGCAAAAGTTTAAGTTGGGGGTGTTGATGAGCCCACAAATTGGACTCATTTAGGGCATTATTTTAATAGAAATAGTGTCATCACATGCTTGTTTTATCTCGATATCTAACAAAAACCTTTAAGTTTCAGGTATTTGAAGTTTGAAGGAAAGCATGGACACTACGTCACAAAAAGGGACAAAAAGGCTGAAAACAACGAAGAAATGAAGGTCTGAGGATCACCGAGCCCACTTGGCGAACCGCCGAAGTGCTTAACTTTGCCTTTTATTCCAGTGTACTGAGCCCTGAAGGAAAAGATCAAGTCGGCAAAAAGGGGAGCAGTCGGCATTTCACCTAATAGTTTTGCGAAGCAATACTATGTTGCCCAATGATACAGAGGACGACGATGATGAAGGTTAGTGCAATACGGCGATGAACTACACCAAAAGGCAAATCCCTTAGTTAATCGGTGATTCTGACTAACCTCGCCGAACGATCCGCTGTAGCACAAATCTAAAGTCTATAAATACTAAACTCTTTATTAATTTTAGGGAGTTGAACCATTATTATAATTTTAGACATTAGAATTGTACTTTTTTATATTTTTGCTCTAAGCTTGAGAGGGTTTTGGAGACTTGAAGGAGAAAAGGGTTTTCATCTTCAAGATTTGGAGTTGGATCTCTTGGATTCTTCATTCTTGGCCTGTAACAAGACTTAAATCTTCATACCCATTTGAATGCAAACTCATTTAGGTATAAATTTCTATCTCTTGATGTGTGGCTAAAAACCCCAATTTTTGGGGTGTGATTTAGTGAATATGGGTTAAGATATTTGTTGGGTCTTGCTTGCTTATAGTTTATCTGTAGTGTAATGGTGATTTCGTTTAGTGGTTGTGTATGAAACTAATGAATTTGTAGTTGCAAATACAAGTTTATTTATGTGTTTTCGGCTTGCTTGAGAAAGAGGTCGTAAAACTAAGACCACTAAATTGATGGCCTAAGGAGTGGGTCGACATGAGGTTCGGCCCGAGAGGGTGAGCCCTAGTCCCATATCCTAACACTCAGCTCGAGAGGCAAGTGGGTGTCCGAGAGGAACCCATTTGAAACGGGGTAAGTTGCTCGAGAGAGAACTTATTTCCACATAAAGATAAGCCTAGTCACTATTATCTTGCAAATTTCCTATCAAAAGCATGTACCCAACTATTTATCTCAACTTGTACTGTGGTCACACGCTAAGAACTTCTCCCCATACTTAATTTTCTTGTTATTTTTGTTGTTTTACTTACCAGTGACAAAACCCCCATTGTTATTTGACACTTTTGTGTCCCCCTTTAATTTACAATATTTTTAATCGTTAATGTCTTTAGCTATGACTAGTTCGAACTAAATTTTATTTTTCTATTAATTCTCAAAACCGCTCCCTTGGGACATGACCCCAACCCTTGGTTGGGTTACTTTACTATTGTACGATCGTAGACACTTGCATTGGAAGTTGTGTCTTGATTACGCAAACATCAGCAGCCCCAAACATGCATGAAACATCACAATAATGCACAACTCAAAATACACTGTTCACAATGGGCAATTTTTCGAAGAGGAAACATCAACTCCAATTCAACATGTTCAATGCAATACAAGGAAGTATGAACTATATCCAAACTCATTATGCATGAAATCCTCATAATTAGTTATGTTTGAGGAGGAACTACCATCTCCAAGTCACAACATGCTCAACATACTCTCATGGAGCTGATAAACCATTACTTCTCAAAACAAAGCATTTTGTATAAGGAGGAATTTCTCAACTCCAACCCAAAACATGCTCATATATTCTTCCCATGAAGTTCAATAGGCAACTCATACTCAATTTACTACAACATGAGGAAAATAATTCACATGAGAATCACTTTCTTTCAAAACACAAGTTTTCATGAACATGCATTATATATAGAAGTCATGGAAACATATAAGCACATAACAACAATATTAGCTAGGCATACCATCTCCCCCTTAGGAGTGAGTCTATACCATTACTTCCAAACATCATTAATCACATATTCATAGGAAGGGTTACATTTTCTCATTAAAAGCAAGCTCAACACAATCAACATGGATCCCAAGTGCCATTTCATCAAAGACACAACAAAGCATGTTCATCACACCATTTCATGAAGTCAAATATGCCATCTCCATACTAGAATGCACAACAACATGAGGAACATGTAAATCATGAAAAATCAATTTTATACAAAGTAAGAATCCTTCAAAAACATGCAAAACATAAGGAGATCATGGAAATTTCTAAAACACTCATGACCCCTAGATATAGAACAAGCCCAAAAAGGAACTTTTGGTCTTAAGCTAGAATTGGAATAGAAGAAAAAGATGAGGATATCGGGACTCTCAATCAATGTTTCTACTCAAGCACATGATCTCCCCCTTGGGAGTAAGCCCCCTTTTACAAAAACCTCAAAATACTACTCCTTTCAACAAACCCAAGGCATTATCAACACTCATTATAACCTTACCGGGCTCTAAAACTAATAGAGGTTTAATAATCATGCATCCTAGCCCTACCAAGGTTAACAAAAGTAACTCTATTGGAAAAGGAAATTATAGGACACACATAGCATCCAAGACTCCAAAATCATGAAATGAGTCAAGGAGAAGTTATCACCTTAAGCTAGAGGAGGAATAGAAGGGAACATAAGGATATTGGGACATCTCATTAGCCTCTTGGCCTCCCAATTAAGAACCTTCAACTAGCACCCTTACTAAAATACCACTCCTAAACATTTTAATGGAAGCATTTTCTTATTCTTCTATTTCTTAGCTTGCCGGTCTAAGATCCCAATTGGTACTTCTAAATTAGAGAGGTTCTCATCTAAGCACTGTTGATCACAAGCAACCTTACCAACACAACTCAAAGCCTCATATGAGTCCACAAAATTGAGACTAAACTTCTCCACTCACTACACCTTTTTAAGGTGAGATTATCAAGCAAGCCTTACTCATGACCATCAAGGACACTCAATGACCTTACCATCTAAGCACATTATCCCCCACTTGGGGTAAGCCTATACAAACTCTTTACAACATCACTTCTTCACACAATATGATTCTAAACCATGGAGGATTGCACTTCTATCCTCTTTTAAAAAAATCTACTCACTCAACATCTCTAAGCACCACTATATCCACCAAAAATCCAACATATCCTATAACTCATTATGGCTAAGTTGGGTTATACCAACAACCACATATGTCCATAATTAAACCCGTGAATACAAAGGACAACACAAAAGTTCATCACATCTAATTTACAAGTCACAAAAGTCAAGTATTACCGGAATAGAAATAAGCATGAAACACATACCGGGAGAAATATTAGGAGGATGCTCTTGTTCACCTCTAGCTTGAAGAGAATCAGACCTAATTTTCTTCCTTTCTTTTCCCTTAGTGGCAAGTACTGAGCAATCTCTTATTTTGTGGTCACTCCTACCACATCCATAACAATCCTTCGTGTCGGCTAGGCACTTACCATTATGTTTCTTTCCACACCTAGCAGAAGTAGGCATAATCACATAAGACCCACCACCACTCACTCCTTGAGATTTTGGGGTAGACACCTTTTGGGGAAACTTAGGGGAATCTTAGAAGAGCTTTGTCCATGAAGCCTTTGTCTCTTTCAATTCTACTAAGGTTGGATCAAGACAATTCTAGACCATTTCATCCCTTATCATCACCTTTGGTGGGATCTACCATCCAACCATGTCTAGGTATTATCTAAGCACCCTACAAAAATGACGATACTTAAGATCAATCTTAAAAGATAACTAACTCTTTGAAGTTGGTCAACACCTACATTCTTCTCCCTTACTTTAACTAGGTGGTAAATGTAACCCTCAAAGTCCACCTTAAGACAAAACATAATCCAAACTTATGGCATAGTTCCTCCCTCCTTCCACTCTCGGATAAGCTCATTTGGGGACTAATAATTTGACTATACGGGTTCTAACATCTAATAGGAACATAATAATAACACTACCAATCCATCCTAAGGATGACATCTAAATCTAGCATATCAAGTCCTATCTAGTCACATAGCCATCATTGGCATTTCAACCAACACCTTCTCCCTTGCTCCTTATAACAAGATCCCTTCGAGTACTCACATATTGTAGACCATCGATTAGAGAGAAAATACCTTATA
The DNA here is from genome assembly GCA_029582725.1 of Solanum chiquidenum. Taxonomy (NCBI): domain Eukaryota; kingdom Viridiplantae; phylum Streptophyta; class Magnoliopsida; order Solanales; family Solanaceae; genus Solanum; species Solanum chiquidenum. The sequence goes on from JAJOOS010009335.1 coordinate 38,840, forward strand.
GAGTTAAACTCTACGGCACGACTAAAGAATAAAGAAGTGAAGTTTCCTAACGTCCTATAGCCTCTCGCTCATAGATGTGTCGCGACTCACACCGATGAACAAGACTCTACTAGATGTGGTTTGAGACATCCTAAAACCATTCCCAAAAACATATGCTATGATACCATGTTTGTCACGCCCCGAGAGCACCCCCTAGACATGACCGCCGTACTTGACCCCCAAGGGGTATCATACAAGCCTCATAGCATACATGAACATGAAAGCATAGGAAAATAGTGCAGAATTTTAAAACTTTTCTTTACAATTGAAATCTCTTATAAAATAAAGGAGAATTTATGACACTATGTCTCAAACCATCTATAACATTGAATTAAAACTCTTGAATACAACTTTAGGGACACGACCCTTACAATAAGTCTAAAACATAAAAGTAAAGACAATAAAAAGGCATATGGTTGAGCCCTCAAATACAATGAGGACTCACCAATCTTCTTCTTCTTGATCATCTATGAACCTAGCCACGAGGATGGAATCCAATATCTCCAAAGCCTACACTTATAGAAAATGTAGAAATATAGGGTTAGCACAAAAAGTACTAAGTATGGAAGCCATGCACAAAACCATTAAAGCATGAATAAAAGGGACATTTCATTTGAAATCATGCTATATGCCATTTTTTAACATCATGTTTGAAATAGTTGGAGAATGCAACCAATAAGGCAACTCACATACATTTCATTATAACATGAGAGATATCATTATAATAACAAGGATAGTCTCCAACATCAATATAATACACATCCCAATCTTCACAATACATTGCCTCCAATCATAAAAGAATACAAATTCAAATACCAAGATCATCTCATCATGAAGTAATCATCACATAAGCAACCCCTAAGAAACACTTGTGCAATGTATGGTTGGAATCCCATAATACCAACCCTACTAAGTACTCATTTGAAGCTACCTTAATCATGCATTTCATCTTTAAACCTCATTATAATCAATAGTCACAAATAAGAAAATGGTCATGTACATTCCTTGAATTATAAGGAAAGTCATGCATAACAAATAGCCATTCAATATACATGCATGCATTCAAATCTCATCATAACACAAAGGAACCATCCCATGACATCCTACTAAGTCTACTTGTGCAATGTAAAGGTGAAGTCCGATACCCCCACTCCTACTAAGTAAACTCATTAAGAAGTCATAGTATAGTTCATGTCTCATTCATTATCTTTATTATATAGGAAAAAGTTTCCATAATCGATATAGACCATGTGAGCTACATGGAATTCGGTGTCGTGTAACCCCACACCGAAAGAAGGTGTCCTACTTGCCTAAGGTAGGACTAAAATGTATAGCTATAAGGTGGATCCACTAGCTATAAGGTGGGCACATATTTATGGGATATGGAGATTGCTTCTAGAAACCCGCCCTATTGCATTTGCGGAGGGGCTTTCATCTCATGAGTTCACTTTAGGTGACCCTCCTTATTACAATGGCAGAAAGGCCTTTTCCTCATTGCCCATATCCACTCGGTGCTAAGCATTATTTCCCAAATTATACGTCATTAGTCTTGAATTGTATTTACATGTGTGAAAGAGTGCTCTACCCTTCATTCAATACAATTCATAAAATAGCTCATAGATTCATTAAAGGTGAGAATATACTTTCAACCTTAGAATCAACATTAGTATGTGAGAATAACTTTCACATCAAGATCATGTGTTCTCATGAGAATGTACTTTCAATAGACACAATAGGATCAACATGGTCATGTACATTTCTGTAACAACTCAGAAAATTAATAGGCTAAACTAGAGCCTCATCGTGTGGAATGATTTAACTTTAAGGTGGTGTCTAGGTTGAGTTAGGATTAATGGGTGCATTTATGTAACTTTCGGAGATGTTTAAGACCTAACTAAAAGCTAAAACGAAGAGGGAAAACATCTAGGAAGAAGGTAAGGACCTAAATAATCAAGGAAGGGTGAAGCAGAACCTTGGCTTCTCTTTGGGCAGGTTGGCGATTGGCAGCATGGTCACCCAAGTCACTTGGTGATGCGTCAAAGTGCACTTGGTCGCCCATTGTATTTTCCCTCATAGCCTAAGCTACTGTCTAAATCGGCGAGATGACTTGGGGATTGCCCAATGGGTTGGCGATTGTCCCAACAGCCCTCCCCATCGCCCAAGTGAGCTGCCCACTTTGGTGTACTACTATAAAAATGGGAGAGCTTAAGGCTCATTAGGTGAGTCGTCTAAGTGGTTAGGCGAGCCAAGGGTGCCAAAGGGCGAGCTCAAGCGGGCCAAACACACAAAAATGAAGTTTAAGTAAGGGCTTTTAAGTAATCTTTCCTAAACTTGAACTAATAATTTTCCACTCTTTTCCTAAAAAGTATATCTAATTTTTAAAGTCAAATTTCCTTAAATTTAGTTACTCCCAATTAATAAAAGAATAAACCCAAGAACATCATCCTTCTCTAAAAAATCCTATCTCTAGACTCAAGAAGAAGAAAAAGACATTGGAGCTAGGGTTTCAAGGTTCTTCCCCAAAACTCTTAGAGTTCCTTAGACAAGGTATGGATGATATTCATCCTTGGGTAGCTATCACCCAAGGAGCCCCTTCAACTATGTTTTCAAGAAATCAAATCCCCCAATTTCTATTTCATTCTATAACTTGGGTTTTCTTTCCAAAACGTTTTCATTACTTAATTATGATTTTTTATGGTTGTTTATGACGAATTAGGAATATTTTTATGGAGAATTGATGTTTATAATGAGAATTGCCCAAACATCCATGTGTCCCCCATATTGATAGATCTTGATTTGATATTGTGGGTTGGATGATATTATTGAATATGTTTATGTTGATCAAGTTATTGAATCATGAATTCCTTCTATATTATTTAGTAATTGTATATAGTTGGGGTTGATTGTGAGTTCAAGACCCTTGAAGGGAAAATGTATGAAGGTTGTGCTTCTTTATGGAAACTGTGCATGAAATTATGATGTACTTAGATAATAATGATCCTATATCTATTGTGTTTATGTGGTGTTTATGGCAAGATCCTTCATCCCTATTCCCATAAACTTGGTTTTGTATGAAGTATGCATGTATGCTTATGGTAGTCTTGTTGTGTTGATTGAAAGGACCTTCTCATGATCACAATACATCTACAATGTGATAGGTTTACTCACATGTTAGTGTTTCTAAAAGTGAAAGGAGAATTCTCACTTAGGGAACCTATGAGCTAATACGATAATATGTTGACATGAGTGTCTAATACTCTCTCTTGTAAATATGAACCTAAGTAAAGGCTAATTATGACTTTTAGAGGGAGTTGTGCATAGCACCGAGTGGATAGGAGTATGCGATGGGTTCCTTCATGCTAGTAGGTGGGTTCACATTATAGTGTCTCATAAGATGGAAACCCGCACGTTAGTAGTACAAGGTTTCTAGAAGCAATCTCTCTACCCCTTAACTATGTGCCCACATAGGTCTTAGCTAGTGGATCCACCTAAATAGCTAGAATGTATGTTCTACCTTAGGCGAGTAGAACACCTCTTTTCGGTGTGGGGGTAGAACACCGGATTCCATGTAGCTCACATGGTCTATGTCGGTTAATGCAATCTTTCCCTAAATGTTAATGAATGAACTATGGTAAGGACATGGATTTTAACTAGAAATTCTTGAAGGGTACTCCTTAGTGTGAGTGGGGGTATGGGACCTAACTTGTACATTGCACAAGTAGACTCTAAGAGGGGTTTTGGTAAAGTTCTCTTATGATTATGGTGACTTATGAACTATGTATGAAATGGTATGTATGAATGCTATGAATATGAATGTCTTCACTTTTATGTATGTTGGTTATGAATATGGTAAGATGAAGTACGTATATTGTTAGTGACCTAAATGTGATACTTGGCAATTGGTAGGGTTATGGGATTTTACCTTTGCATTGCACTAGTGTTGTTTCAGATTGCTTATATGTTGCGTTTGGCTTATGTTTCTTTATAAATGTGCATGTTGGCTTTCAAACTTGATAAAAACATGATTTCAACTAAATGTCCCTTTCATGCATGTTTTAAGGATTTTATACATGGCATCCATACTTGGTACAATTAATTGTGCTAACCCATATTTTCTACTTTACTATGAGTGTAGGTTCCAGTCGTTGATACTTACCACTTTATTCAAGGTGAAGCTTGGGTCGACTATTCCACCAGCTTGGTGAGTCCTCAAGTTTGAGGACAAGTTGCTATTGATTCTAGTTTCTAGTTTACTCCTTATGTTTAAGACTATATTGTATTTCCTATATTTGGAGACTTATATTGATGTAAGGGCTTAGACCCTATTTGTACTCTTATGTCTATATGGTGATTGAGACAAGTCTAGTTTCCTATCTTTCTATATGAAAGAAGTTGACTTCGATTGTAAAAGTTTTAATTTTTCCGTTTATTTCTATGTCTTAACGCGATGATGTATGCTAAGGGCTTGTATAAGACCCCTTCGGGGTTAAGTACACTGTGTTACTACTAGGGGGTGCTCTCGGGTCATGACAAACTTGGTATCAGAGCATAAGGTTTAGAATGATTCTAGGGCGATGTCTCATGAACCACGTCTAGTAGAGTCTTGTTCACAGGTGTGAAGCGTGCCACACTTATGAATGAGAGGTTATAAGATGCTTAGGAACTTTTCACTTTTTTGATTACTCATTAGTCGTGCCTTAGAGTTTTTACTCTATGAAGTCCTTTTCCTAACCCTTTGCTTGTGCATATAGGAATATGAATACAAGAAGAGAGTCCACAAGAAGAGTGGAAGAGGAGGTTTCTAATGATGAGGGAGTTCCTCCCCAAGGTCCCCAAGGGGCACTAGTTCCTCAAGCTCCTAATGAGGAGGGGACCATGACCAATGTGGAGATACGGACAGCTCTCCAAACCTTAACTCATGCTCTAACGACTCAAGTCACTAGAGATACTAGGGGTCAAGTGAAACCCAATGCAAGTACTATCACTTCTAGGATAAGGGATTTCACAAGTATGAATCCCCCTACATTCTATGGTTCCAAAGTGGAGGAAGACCCACAAGGGTTCATTGAGGAGGTGTTTAAGGTACTTGAAGCTATGGGAGTGTCTCCAAGAGAGAAGGCGGAACTAGCCACCTACCAATTAAAGGATGTGGCTCAAATATGGCATGAGCAATGGAAGGAAGAGAGGTCCATTAGAGCGGGCCCGATTGATTGGGGAGTGTTTAAGACGGTGTTCCTTGATAGGTTTTTCCCCCTAGAGCTAAGGGAGAGAAAGATTCAAGAAGTCATCAACCTCCGCCAAGGAGGCATGAGTGTGAAGGAATATAGTCTCAAGTTCACACAATTTGTCCAAATCTGCCCTAACCTTGGTGGCGGACTCTAGGGAAAAAATAAACAAATTTGTTATAGGGATATCCAATTTTGTGGTGAATGAAAGTAGGTCGACAATGCTTATTCCAACCATGAATATCTCCCATCTCATGGTTCATGCCAAAAAAATTGAGGAACAAAAGCTCAAGCAAGTGGGATGGGAAGTGAAAAGAGCAAGAGTTGATAAGGGTAATTCTTCCAAGAATAGATTTGAGATTCAAGGCAAACCGAAGTTTAAGAAGAGGTTTTCTAATCAAGGCACTTCTAGCACTCCAAGGTCAACAAAGATAGGGTTCCTACTCCAAGGCCACAAGGTGGTAGTGGGGATGGTTCTTATGTTGATAGACTTACTTGTGCAAAATATGGCAAAAAACATAATGGCAAGTGCCTTGTTGGCATGGATGAGTGTTTTAGTTGTGGTAAGAATGTCCATATTAAGAGGGATTGTCCTATGCTTAGGGATCAAGGGAGAGAGGGAAAGCAAGTCCCTCCAAGTAGCTACAACTCCGATGCTCCCAAGAAGAATCAATTCTATGCTCTCCAATCTAGAAGTGATCAAGAGGGTTCTCCGGACGTTGTCACCAGTATGTTATAAGTATTTTCCATTAATGTTAATGCATTGTTAGACCCCGGTGCCACTTTATCTTTTGTTACCCCTTTAGTGGCTATGAAATTTGATGTACTCCTCGTAAAGCTAGAGGAACCTTTTTCGGTTTCCACCCCAATAGGTGACTCGATTGTTTCTAGAAGGGTTTATAGGAATTTTCCTATTTCCTTGTCTCGTAGAGTCACCTTGGTTGATTTGGTAGAATTAGAAATGTTGGACTTTGATGGCATATTGGGGATGGATTGGTTGCATGCTTGTTTTGCTTCCATTGATTGTAGAACTCGGGTAGTAAAGTTTCAATTTCCGAATGAACCCATGTTAGAATGGAAGGGGGGAAACTCTAGTCCTAAGGGTCATTTTGTCTCATAATTGAAAGCTAGAAGAATGATTTCTAAGGGGTGTATCTATCACATTGTGAGGGTCAAAGACATTGAGTCCGATACTCCTCCTTTAGGGTCGGTCCCCGTAGTAAGGGAATTTCCGAAAGTCTTTCCCGATGACTTACCTGGAATCCCTCCCAAATGGGAAATAGACTTCGGCATCGATCTTTTGCCAGATACACAAGCCATATCAATTCATTCTTACCGGATGCCTCTGGCTGAATTAAAGGAATTGAAGGAACAACTCAAGGATTTACTAGATAAGGGTTTTATTGAACCAAGCATATCTCCATGGGGTTCCCCGGTATTGTTTGTGAAGAAGAAAGATGGTTCACTTTGGATGTGTATAGATTACCTCCAATTGAACAAAGTCACCATAAAGAATAAGTAACCACTCCCTAGGATTGAGGATTTGTTTGGCCAACTCCAAGGGGCGAGCTACTTTTCTAAGATTGACTTAAGGTCAAGTTATCACCAACTTAAGGTGAGAGGGGTTGACATTCCTAAGATGGCCTTTCGTACAAGATATGGTCATTATGAATTCTTAGTTATGTCTTTTGGTCTAACGAAGGCCCCGGCGGCGTTCATAGATCTTATGAATAGGGTATTTAGGCAATACCTTGATTTGTTTGTAATCGTCTTTATTGACGACATCTTGATCTATTCGAGGAGTGAGGATGATCATATGAAGCATTTGAGGCTAGTGTTGCAAGTCCTCAAGGACCACCAATTATATGCTAAATTTAGCAAGTGCGAGTTTTGGCTAAGGTCGGTTGCTTTTCTTGGTCATATTGTGACGAGTATGGGTATAGAAGTTGATCCGAAGAAAATGGATATGGTAAAGAATTGGCCTAGACCCCTAAGTCCCACCGATATTCGAAGTTGTTTTGGTTTGGCCGGGTATTATAGGAGATTTGCGGAGGGCTTCTCATCCATTGCTTCTCCATTGACGACCTTGACCCAAAAGAAGTCCAAGTTTGAGTGGTCGGAGGCTTGTGAAAAGAGCTTCCAAGAGTTAAAGGATAGACTCACCACCTCTCCAGTATTGACTTTGCTGGAGGGTACCGATGGATTCGTAGTATATTGTGATGCTTCGAGAATAGGGTTGGGGTGTGTACTCCTGCAACATGGGAAAGTAATCGCCTATGCTTCAAGGCAACTCAAGACTCATGAAAAGAATTACCCAACGTATGATCTCGAACTAACAGCGGTGGTTTTTGCCTTGAAAATATGGAGACACTATCTCTATGGGGTGAATGTAGACGTGTTTACCGACCACAAGAGTCTTCTATAGGTGTTTACCCAAAAAGATTTGAATCTTCGACAAAGAAGGTGGTTAGAGCTTTTAAAGGATTACGACATGAGAGTCCTTTACCACCCCGTCAAAGCTAATGTAGTTTCGGATGCCTTGAGTAGATTGTCCATGGGTAGTGTGGCTCATATAGAAGATGAGAAGAAGGATTTGGTCTGTGATATACATAGGTTGGCCCGATTAGGGGTCCAGCTTGTGGATTCCACCAAGGATGGACTCATGGTTCGTCATAGCTCCGAATCGTCCTTGGTTGTTGATGTGAAGTCTAAGCAACACCTTGATCCTATTTTTATGGAATTGAAAGAGTCGGTTCTTAACAAGTCCGTTGAGACTTTCTCCCAAGGGAGAGATGGGATGCTTAGGTACCAAGGTAGATTATGTGCTCCGGATGTTGATGGCCTAAAGGAGCAAATTTTAGAAGAGGCTCATGGTTTACGGTATTCTATTCATTCGGGAGCCACCAAGACGTATCGTGATCTATGGGAAGTCTATTGGTGGAATGGCTTGAAAAAGAATATAGCAAGTTTTGTAGCCAAATGTCCGAATTGTCAACAAGTCAAGGCCGAGCACCAAAAACCCGAAGGTTTGTCCCAATATATAGAAATTCCCACTTGGAAGTGGGATGATGTTCATATGGACTTTGTAGTGGGATTGCCTCGTACTCGAAGGCAACATGATTCTATTTGGGTCATTGTTGATAGGTTGACTAAATCAGCCCACTTTATTTTGGTTAAGACTTCGTTCTCGGCGGAAGACTGTGCCAAGTTGTACATTAATGAAATTGTGAAATTGCATGGGGTCCCTTATCTATCATATCGGATCGGGGTGCCCAATTTACTTCACATTTTTGGAAGGCATTCCAAAAGGGGCTTGGTACAAATGCTAAGCTTAGCACCGCATTTCACCCTCAAACGGACGGTCAAGGGGAACGCGCCATTCAAACCTTATATGACATGTTGAGGGCATGTGAAATAGATTTCAAGGGTAGTTGGGACGATCATCTTCCTTTGATAGACTTTGACTACAACAATAGCTACCACTCGAGCATTGCCATGGCTCCATTTGAAGCACTTTATGGTAGAAGGTGTAGATCAACGGTGGGTTGGTTTGAAGTGGGTGAGTTTGCTCTATAAGGTCCCAAACTAATGTACGACTATGGGGTGCTCTAGTCTAAATCCTAAACCCTAGCCCACAGACCCAAAACCTCGAACCACGATCCCTAAACCCTAAATATTAACCCCGAAACCCTAAATATTAAACCTGAAATCCTAAACCCTAAAGTAAAAAAAAACTAACCCTAAAGTAAAAAAAAACTAACCCTAAACCCTAGCCCGCGGACCCAAAACCCTGAACCCCGAGCCCTAAACCCTAAATATTAACCTCGAAACCCTAAATATTACCTTTTCCTCATTTCTCAATATTTTTACTCTCTCTAAGTTCTCTTTCTAAAAAAGAAACGCTCTCTAGATCTATCTCTAACGATAATATTACTTATATCGGTTAGAATCCACCTCATTCAGAATGGCACATTTGCCATTGACAGACCTTGTCCGGACACAGGACATAACTCCGATAATATAGAATAACAAGAGGGAACAAACACAACAAATTTCAGTATCTCAATCTTCCCACAACTCCTCGAATGAGCAAAGAAATGAAGAGGTCAATATCGTAATTTCAAAAAGGGAGTTGGACTGGGCTCAAAAAATTATTTCCATGGCACAATCAGGTTCGACTCGAGGTGGAAGGGATGGAGAAAATGAATACCCGTCACAAGCTCTACTTAATACTCAAAAATCAAAGGATTCTACCGTTCCATTTGAGAGAAATCAAGTGGCGATTTCTGGGAGAAATTCAGGCGACTCGCCTCAATCGTTCCTTCAAATTCAAAGCTCTTCGGAAGAAATTCATGTAGACCTCAATGGGTATTACTCCCATGTGCTAGTAGAACATCTTACTGAAATTAGTCAGTAAACCCTAAACCCTACATATTAACCCCGAAACCCTAAATATTAAACTCGAAATCCTAAAAAGTAAAAAAAAGAAAAAAGCCTAACCCTAAACCCTAGCCCGCAGACTCAAAACCTTGAACCCTGAGTTTAGGGGTTAGGGTTAGTTTTTTTTTTTTTACTTTTTAGGGTTTAGGGTTTAGGATTTCAGGTTTAATATTTAGGGTTTTTTTTTATTTTAACGACCCCCCGGGGGGGAGGGGGTCAAGGGTTTAGCAATACCCCCAGGCCTTAGCATAAATTAAACAAAAATAAGTACACAGAAGGGGACATAAACCTTACCTCCAAACCTATGATGGTCCAAAATTCGGTTTCCCTACTAAGGGTAACCAACTCTTCCCCAATACTATAAGATGGATCCTAGGATGTAAAATACCTATGAGAGGACTCCACTCAGTACAAAGATACTAGAAAACGTAAATAAGGGAGACTCTCTCCTTACAAAATAAGGAGAGAAAACAATTTAATCTTAAACAAGAAAGTTATACTCAAAGAGATGGCCGAGTTGAAAAGGGTAGCAAAAAGTGTAGAGACATCTATACAAATAAAATATAAAGATCAAGGGGGCTTTTTGGTTCTCTTAAGTTTTTTCCTCCGAAAATTGATTACTCCCATTTTTTCCAGCATGTAGCTTCCTCACTATCCTAGGAACCTGATGAGAAGTGTAAAAATGTTGTGTGATGTCGAACCTGTGGCTCCATCTAGAAAGCAAATCAGTAGTACTATTGTTCTCTCTGAAAGTGTGTCTGCATTGGAAAAATTCTAGTTGGCTGGTAAGTGTTTGAAGCTCCTTAATGTAATGAGTGATCTTCCATGGAGGCTTGCTACCAACAGTGAGCCATTTAACAAGTAGTTCAGAGTCAACCTCGAGATGTATTCTCATGTATCCATGTTGGACACACCAATGTATTCCATGAATAGCAGCCTGCACTTCTGCCTGACTGTTTGTGCCAACACCAAAAGGAATTGAGAAAGCATAAATCATATTACCATGATCATTTCTTAAAAAAAAAAAAAACCTCCAATTTTCCCCGGATTAGAGAGAGAACTTCCATCTATATTTAACTTGTAAATTGAGTTGTTCGGTTTGTCCCAAATAAGAGGAATGATTTGGGTTTCATGTTGACACCCCTCCACCATTATAATCAGATCCTTCCAGTTGTCTGGCCAATTGAGATAACAGAAAGCAGTGTTGAGCAGATGAGAGATGTCCTTGAAAATAAGATACTTAACTCGCACTACACTTGACTGATTGCCCCCATGTTTAACTGCAACTCTATTCTTCCAGAGGTTCCAACAAATAAAGATTAGAAGGGCCTAGATGATGAGTTTGTGAACTTCATTTTTGTGTTTCAGATTCCACCACTTCATGATAATATTTCTAAGAGGAGAATGAAAGTGATTGTGACCAAAGAAAGTTGCATAGTGTGACCATATGTAGTTAGCAAATTTTTTGGTAACAAAATTGTGATCAATATTATCCCACCCTGGATTACAACAGCAGTAACAGTGAACTGGATTCACTCCAATTTTTTGCAGATTCTCATTAGTAGGAATTTTTCCCCTGATAGCCCTCCAAAGAAGGAAAGAGACTTTAAATGAAAAATTCCTATGCCAATTAAGGGTGTTGAAATCAGTCTGCACTTTTTTCTTCTGAATCATACTCCAGGCAGAAGAACAAGTGAACCTGCCAATATAAGCATAAGTCCAAATAGCTTCATCTGTAAGGCTTCCCTGATAGTGAAACTTGGTGTTAAGGACCTTAAGTACCATCAAAGGATGAACATGATGCCTAACCCATGTCTCATTCCACTTTCCACCCACCAGAAAGTGAGAAACCTTGGTATTATTAAGGCTGGACACATCAGGACTATAATTAGCTAGAATGCCATCTCCTAGCCAATTATCCCATGAGAAAGAACAATTTCCCGAATTAATCTTCCAACTAATGTGAGGTTCCATAAGATGTTTAATTTTGCTCATGTAATTCCAAACTAGGGACTGTCCTGTATCAAGTTTCTTTGCCACCGAGTTGGCTCTTTGACTGTATTTTACTTTGAGGAATTGGCTCCAAAGAGAGTTTTTTGTCCAGAAATTCCACCACTGTTTGTACTGGACGGAAGTGCAAACATGAGTTAATTGTCTTACCCCTATTCCTCCTTCCTTATAAGGAAAACTAAGTGTTTCGCAAGAGGCCCAAGGATACTTCTTTTAATCCTTGTCCCATCCCCCAAAAAAATTCGCAATTACTCCTTTAATGTATTTGATAGTAGTTCTAGGGAGTGAGATGGATTCCATGATGTGAATTGGAATTTATTGAAGCACATGTTTCACCAGGATTGCTTTGCCCCCAAAACTAAGAATTCTGGATTGCCAACCACTTATCTTTCCGATGACTTTTTCAACTAACTCCGAGTAGTAAATAGTTCTCTGTCCTCCTATAAAAAGAGGGCACCCAAGGTATGTAACAGGACTATTTTTCTGGTTGAAGCCTGTAACACTCTTTATCATATCAACAATCTCAGGAGAAGTGTTGCTAGTAACCATGAAGTAATTTTTAGCTTTGTTGATAAGTTGGTCAGACACTGCCTCATAATCCTACAAAGTCTTCATAATCAGTTGAATAGAGATATATTAGTTGATGTGAAGATAATGACATCGTCTACAAAGCTGAGATGATTTATCTGAGACGCCTTATGCTCCATTTGGAAACCTTTATAATATTGATGTTGATGAAGAAGGTTGAGCATTCTAGAAAGCACCTTTGTACCTAAAATAAATAGGGCCGAAGAGAGAGGATCTCCCTGCTTGAGACCTCTGGTTGAATGAAAAAACATGTGTCTAGTGCCATTTATAATAATTGAGTACCAATTATTACTCATAATATGCCAAACTGTGTCAATAAAAATTTCCCCAAATCCCATTTTTCTCAACACGAGGAAAGTAAAAGACCACGAGACTCTGTCATATGCCTTGGCCATATCAAGCTTGATAAAAACATTTTTTTCCTTCCTGGGGCCTTTTAATGTCATGAATGATCTCTTGGGCAAACATTATATTCTCTGAGATACTCCGACCTTTGACAAAGCCTGATTGATTAGTAGATATGAGATTAGGAAGGATAGGAGCAATTCGGAGACACAATATCTTGGATATGATCTTGTTGGTGAAATTGCAAAGGCCGATTGGCCGGAATTCATTTAACCTGTTTGGATGTTCTACTTTAGGAAGAAGTACCAAACAAGCATGGGACATGAATTTTGGCATTGAGTGGCCATTGAAGAAAGTTTGAACAGCCTCCAGCAAATCCTCTTTAATTATTGACCAGCAGGTCTGAAAAAAATTTCCTCCAAATTCATTCGAACCAGGTGCTGAATGAGGATTCATAGAAAAAACAGCATGTTTCAGCTCCTCCATGCTAGGCAATTCTTTTAAGCTTTGATTCTGTTCCTGAGTAACACTTCTGGGTATATAGTGTATCATATCCTCATTAATAATATTCTCATTCCAGAAAAAAATTGCTGAAAATATTTGCAGGCTGCATATGCTATATTTTTGTCACCTTTAATCCACTCCTCATCATTATTGTATATTTTATGGATGAATAGTTTCCTCCTTCTGCCCCTCATTAAAGCATGAAAATATTTGGTATTGGTGTCCCCCTCCTTGAACCATTGAAGTTGCATTTTTTTGTTTAAGAATAGACTGCTCCAACTTTAAATGCTTGATATACCCAGCATTAATGTGATGAAGTTTGGCCCTGTTATTTGTTGTATTACTTAAGATCACAGCTTCTTCTGCCCCTTTTATTTGATCCTCATATCCTCTGACAATAGCAAATATATCTTCATACTCCTTCCTAGATCAATTACTGAGGGTATTAGCCAATATTTTCATCTTCTGGTGAAGACTCGAAATAGCATCACCTTGAACCTCTATGTGCCAGCATTCCTTAACAGCCTCCATAAAGTTAGGATTTTATGTCCAGCAATGTAAAAATCATGAAGTACCTGATACTGTTTTCTTGTCTCCTGACTATCTCCATCAGTAAAGGACAGTGGTCAGACCCCACTGATGGTAAATGTTGAATGGTAGTTTGGGGCATCATTTCTAACCAATTATCATTCACCATTGCCCTGTCTAACCTTTTCCACACTATAGTAGCTTCAGATCTCTAATTGCACCAGGTAAAATATTGACCACTATACCCAAGATCTTTAAGGCCACAAGCTTCTATAAAATTAATGAACTCAAAAATCTTATTCATGTTATAAGGAATGCCCCCTTGTTTTTCCTCCAGAGAAGTAATCACATTGAAATCTCCAATTGTGCACCAAGGGATGTTCATGTTGGAGAAATGAATAAGCCTATCCCAAAGAGGTCTCCTGAGGTGTTCCTTGCATTTGGCATAGATAAAGGAAGAAATAAACTTCCCCTTGAGTTCCACATGTTGAATAGCACAAGTGATGTGTTGGTCCTCCGACTCTAATACTTCACAATGCATATCAGAAATCCAAAATATCCAAATTTTGCCATTGGGGTTACAAACAACATTATCCATATTAAGGTGAATTATGTAACTGTTGAGGTGAGCATTATCAACAAAGGTTCAAGAATCACAATCATAGTTAGATTATGCATTTTCTTGAGATTTTGGAGTCTTTCTAAGGATTATTAGGTGTTGATGCTTCTAACATTCCATCATATGGTTTTAAACATTAAAAACCTTTACTTCTGGACCTAGTGATGGGTCTGCTAGAACTAGCAGATGTAGTATGTAATGACTATTTTGTCTGATGCTGAGCATGCTTCCTTCCTCTAGGTGACAATCCTTATTGATCAATAATTTCCAGAAGTTCTTCTTGAAACTCACTTTAAAAGGTTGAACCAAATGCCTTGATAAGATGATTACTAGTTTCATCCTCATCATTTGCCTCTTCCTCTAAAGATTGAGTGTCAATATCCACCCCATCTTCAGAGTTTACCACATCATACTCAGTATTTCTAACCAAGGAATTGTTCAGTTGTTGTTGTTGTACCTAAAGAATCTGTTGTTGATTTTTCTAATTATTGTCCACCTGTACTTCTGTCTCTTTTTATTGCCTTTTCTTGATAGAATCTCTTTTCTTTTTACTTATTTTTCCCTGGGATTTGTTGTTGGACTGTTTAGCAGGAGTGGTATCATCAGTTCCTTGCATATTTTCCTCTACTTGAGCTTGATTCTCTACCCCCTTCTGATTGTTGTTAACCTTAGCTGTTTGTACCCTTATGTTGCTCTGATTACCTTGATTTTCAACCTGCCTTTCAGAGTGAGTAAAACCAGCATGCAGCTGACCAGTATCACTCTTAAAGCTAGTAAACCTTATCTGGTGGTGAAATCATGTGCAACAAGACTAATTGGCTTCTCATTTTGGGCTTGGTTTTACCTCAGTTTGGCTGCAAAGAACTAAATGATAGTAAATGGTGTAGGTGCAGGTATCTGTTCTTTTTTGGAGGTGCTCTGGTGGTTCTGTGAAGTTTGAGGGGTATTGTTATTTTAGACATTAAGAATCTGCCCTTCAGTTCTATTTTTGGGGTGAGGATGGTTGTGTTTTTCAAAATTGCTAGTGAATTTAGGGAATTAAGATTGGGTAATCTGGAAGTTTTGCTGGACATTGGAACCCATGTCCTAATTCTTATTTTGTTTGTCGCTCACATAAGGATCCTTGCTGATACGAGTTATTCCCTGCATCATATTGTTCCCAATATTTCTACTTTGCTCATTTGCATAAGGTAGCAACTGAGCATTAGAATTAGCATTAATAAGCTGACTATGAGTAGAGCTATGAGGCTTACCTGATAGGAGTACAATCTTTTGTTGTGGTTGATCATTTCCTTGTTGTTGTTGATCCTTGTCCTCCATTTGTTTCACAACTTGTCTATCTTGCTTAGTACCCTGCAAAAGTTGATCATTGGTACTTGGTTCCTCTCCATTGTCATGCTTCTGATTTTGATCAGCATTGGTCTTACTCTAGGGGTACTGCTGCTCTTCCTTAAATTGCCCTATCTGATTAGTGTGTTGCAAAAGATGGTTGTTGAGCTTGGGGAATTGGCCAATGGTTTGGACCTGTACCTGCCTTCTATGATTCACAATATTACGCTCATTTGCACCATCATGCAAATGAGCTTTTCCCATATCCTTATCAGCAAGATTAATAGGACTGGTTTTGGATATCATACCGGATTGTTCCTTAAGATGTTCTACTAGCACAGGGGAGTAATCCCCATTGAGGTCTTCTGCACGAATTTCTTCCGAAGATGTTCGAATTTGAAGGTGCGATTGAGGTGAGTTACCTAAATTTCTCCCAGAAATTGCCACTTGATTTCTCTCAAATGGGACGGTAGAATCCTTTGACTTTTTAGTATTAGGTAGAGCTTGTGATGGGGATTCATTTTCTCCATCCTTTCCACCTCGAATCGAACCCAATTATGCCATGGAAATAATTTTTTGAGCCCAGTCCAACTCCCTTTCTGAAATTGCGATATTGACATCTTCATTTCTTCGCTCGTTCGAGGAGTTGTGGGAAGATTGAGATACTGAAATTTGTTGTGTTTGTTCCCTATTGTTATTATGTATTATCAGAGCTATGTCCGGTGGTCGAACAAGGTCTGCCGGTGGCAAATGTGCCATTCCGGATGAGATGGCTTCTAACGAATAGAAGTAATATTACCGTTAGAGATAAGTCTAGAGAGCATTTCTTTTTTAGAAAGAGAACTTAGAGAGAGAGAAAAACTGAGAAATGAGGAAAAGGTAATATTTAGGGTTTCGGGGTTAATATTTAGGGTTTAGGGCTCGGGTTTAATGTTTTGGGTCCGCAGGACAGGGTTTAGGGTTAGGGTTTTTGTTTTTACTTTTTAGGGTTTAAGATTTAAGGTTTAGAATCTTGGGTTTAATATTTAGGGTTTAGGGATCGAGGTTTGGAGTTTTGGGTTCGCAGGCCAAGGTTTAGGATTTAGGGTTAGGTTTTTTTTTTACTTATTAGGGTTTAGAGTTTAGGATTTCGGGTTTAATATTTAGGATTTCAGGGTTAATATTTAGGATTTAGGGCTCGGGGTTTGGGATTTTGGGTCTGCGGGCTAGGGTTTAGGGTTTAGGGTTAGGGTTAAGGTTTTTTTCTTATTTTTTAGGGGTTAAGGTTTAGTATTTTGGGTTTCGAGGTTAATATTTAGGATTTAGGGCTCGGGGTTCGGGGTTTTGGGTTTGTGGGCTACAGTTTATGATTTAGGGTTTAGGGTTAGGGTTAGGGTTTATAGTTAGGGTTTTTTTTTTACTCTTTAGAATTTAGGGTTTAGGGTTCGGGATTTTGGGTTAAATATTTAGGGTTTTGGGGTTAATATTTAGGGTTTAGGGCTTGGGGTTTGGGGTTTGGGGTTTTGGGTTGCGGGCTGATATGCTTAAATTACACCTCCCTAAAGAAGCATAAGCGATCGTTATCCAGTAAAGAACCCAACTTGTAGGTTGGGGTCGATCCCACGAGGAAAATGGTTTAGACTTTACTTTAACATACAATTATAGCCAATTAGTCAAAGTACTTCCAATAAAAAAAAATTAATAAAAAGGGGGGTTTTGTGAAACCAATTATAAGAATTCAATAAGTAATCAGAAATCAGCAGTCAATTTTTGTTGTTATCAAGATGAGAGAAATAACTAGGGTATACGTGTTCCCCACAAGCTCATAACGCAGTAATCCTAGTAACAACAATCATTTCCTAGTGTATTACATGCAAAGTGATAAGTTAGGTATCTCTAA
>JAJOOS010009336.1:0-31833 GCA_029582725.1 Solanum chiquidenum
GATAATGATTTCACCGCGCATTTTAGAAAAATACAAGTTAACACATCACCAGATAGCTTATCAAATTGATCATTACTATTTCCTTCCTCCTTTATGACAATACTGCTACATTTCTTCCTCCTTCGTATTGATAATTCCTTCTTCTTGCTAGGCTGCAATGGATGTCGCAAATAAATATATCTTATGATGCAACACGGCATAGTTAAAAGCCAAAAAACACAAAAGAGTGTCATGGACTCATTACATTAATATATCAGGAGTTGTGCTTTTAAAGACAGAGTTCATTCGCGAAGCAAAGAACTTAGGCTTCAGGATTTGAGCACGCCTTTAATAACACTACTTAATTCAAGTAACTTTGTCTATCATAAAATAATCCGTCAATCAAATCTCAATACACCAATATTGACTGCTCATTATCAATATTTTATAGAAATTTGGAATGCATAAAAGGAAAAAGATTAATTTGTTTTGTCTTATTTTTTCCTTTTTAGTCAATTTCCAATCCAAGAATGTCCATACTCATTATTCTTTAATTTGTTTTATGACAAGGGAAATTCGCAGCCGTACAGCGTAAAACCTTGTCCACCTCTCAAGCCTCTCTACCATACCCTTGGAAAGTGATAACGGATGACTTCCATTATTAAATGGAAGAACTTTTCAAACTAGTTGATAGTTGTTCCTCCTATGCAATAGGAGGAAATCACACAAGAGAGGTAACCCTGCACTAAGTGCCACGAGGTCGACCTAGGTAATTTTTTAATTCTAACTAAAAAGACCTCCCGCACTAAGTGCAACGAGGTCGACCTAGGTAATTTTTTAATTCCAACAAAAAGGACATCTTATACATATCAGTAATTTAAGACCACAAGATTTTAAAAAAATATATATTTCTTGAATTCTAGGGCCAAGTTCAAAACCAAACAAACAAATTGTACTAGAAAACAACAACATACCTAGTGTTCATCCAAGAGATTATTTACACGACTTTGATTAATCTAGCCATCATTGACTAACATAGACAACGACATACCCAGTGTATCGAACAAGTGGGGTATGGGGAAACATAGAACAAAATAGTATTGTGAGTTTACCCAAAAGAAAAATCCATAGGTCAATGTGATTACATTATGTTTTTTTCCTCAAAATAGCAGAAAATTAAAAAAAATTGCAGCAATTAACTTTTCATGGAATAAGGCTGAGGGGAGATACAGATCACAGAGGGGTGTTCATAAATTAAAAGACTAAATCCCATCTAGTCTAACTTATAAATTAAAATTGCTTAAAGCAATGAATTTTCCAGCATAAGATTTGCAAAGCAATGAACTTTTGTGTAAAAAATAAAAACATGGTTGACAATAACCAGCAAATTAGATGGAAAAGTGGTACCTTTTTTTGTTTGCGTCGAGTAACTTTCACCATTTTTGCTATGAATTGAGGGACTGAATGAGAGAGAAA
The DNA here is from genome assembly GCA_029582725.1 of Solanum chiquidenum. Lineage (NCBI taxonomy): Eukaryota > Viridiplantae > Streptophyta > Magnoliopsida > Solanales > Solanaceae > Solanum > Solanum chiquidenum. The sequence goes on from JAJOOS010009336.1 coordinate 1,456, forward strand.
AGAGGACGAAAAAGTCTAATAGGCGGTGGGTTCGAACTTCGGCCCAACTTCTAAGCCCAAAAACCTACATTATTATTTGAAAAAAAAAAAAAACTACATAATTAAACATACTTTACTATATATACATATTTTACCAAGGGTAAATTGCAAGTATATCTCATTTTTGTTAAAAAAAAAAATTATACAAAAAAAATTAATAATTAAATGAATACATGAACACTAAATATGATAACAAAATATAAATTGTTAATTAATCCCTTAAAATTCAGATTTTTTTATTTTTACTGGGTTTTAACAATCAAAATTTGATTGATTTCTTCATCCATAATACAACAACAAATATTTTCCGATTTAAAACTAATAATTCGATTTAGTTCTTCCTTTCTAATTGTTCATTTGAAACAAAAAAAAAATTCAAATAATGAACTCTGAAATATACAAATCAAAATGTATATAATTATCATGAGCATATAATCGTATAAGATATACATTCGATAAAATGCATGAGAACTATTAGTATATATACAACTAGTATATACAAATAAGTAATTATATATTATTTCTAAAAACGACAAATACATATATTATTTGATATACAAATTAAAATGTATATAAATATTATTAACAAATTCAATCGTATAATATATACAAATAATAAATGCTAGAAAATTATTAACATATTCAATCGTATAGGATATACAAATGACAAATGCTAGGCAACTATGTGTATATATAATTGACAACCTTTTTGTATATATGCAATATATATATATATATATAATTGTATATTATACATGGAAATATGCAAAAAAAATAAAATGACAAATACATATACCATTGATTCATCCTTGTTGAACCATCAAACTTTTTTCCTCAGCTTTTCCGCGTCTATATTTTGCTTGAAAAAAATTCAAAATTTGTTGCATCTTAATTGAGTCATTTCAGTGTTTGGATTCAAACTTTTCAATGAATCTAGTTTCTTCATTTGGTCTAGATTTAATTAATAATAGGATCTTGCAATATCTTAGAATGCTTGGGTTAGATCCAACGAGAACGATGGTGGATCATCAATAAATTTGACACGCAATGGTATACCTCTAGTAATCCTCTTGGATGGAGTTCCTTCATCCACTTTTTTTTTAATGAAAAAATCTGAAAATTTGAAGACGAAGAAAGATTTTAGAGAAAAAAAAAAGACAAGCATAAATCATATACAAACGAACAACATAAAAAAGAGTTGAAATACGTTTTGGGCAATAATCTTGAATTGTGATGCCATGATTAGGAAGGAGAAAGTAGATTTTGAAGCTCAAAATCAATGTGTATGAGTGATTTTAAGAGAGAATTAGAGAATAGATAGAGGAGAGATAAAAATTAGATTTGCATAAATGAGTACTCAAAGAAGGGAAGGACTCTTTTTCTTTCATTATACAATTTGTTCGTCGATCCCATTATTAATGACAAATTATATTAAACTATAACCACACACAGTAATTAATTGGAACTGTAACCAGTGAATAATAAACTAGTAATGTTTGCCAACTCGCATAATTTTTTCAATTTTTTTTTGACTAGTACTAGTTATATATCCCCTTCTTTTCAATTTATGTGACACTTTTCAGATTTCTATATTCAAATAACTCTATTTTTTATCGTAAATTTTCATACAACTTTTAAATATTTTGAATTGTCAATTATTGTGACTTACAGTATTTTTTTTAGGTAGTTTATGAATATATAAATTTTATTGACGGAGGGAATATGAGAAAATGGTTGTTCAATAAATAATGATTTTTTTTCTCTCTCTGCTTTTTCATAGGTTTTTTCTTTTCTCATTTTGTATTGTTATCACAAATCTTAATTCTCTCTACTTCTTCATTTTTTTTTCTTTCTTCACCATTCTGTTTTTATTTATATGGTTTCTGCAATTTAAATGTAGTTGTAGATTTTTATTTGTTGATAATGAATTTGTTTTTCTATATTGATTGTTGAAAATGAATGTCTTAATTTTTTGGATTACTGTTTTTTGAATATTATGCATTTTTTATTTTTGAATCTATTTTATTAAAAGTATGTAAATTTATATCTCACAAATGTGTATATAAATTGATTTGGTGTAGCAATTCTTTCAATAAAACTTCTGTATAGAAAGAAATTATGAATTTTGATCTGTAATGTTCAAATTTAGAGTATTGTTAATTCAGGTATAATTCTAGTATCAAATTTAAATGAATCTACAATATGATTATGTTTTATTTTATGGTTTCACTAGTTAATGAATCAAACGGTATGATATTGATATGAATTGTGGCTTCAAACAAATATTTATAATTGTTTAAGGCTATAATATTTTTCTCATAGCTACTCGTACATATAAATGGTTCATAAACTACTTTCTATTGTTCAAATCTTTTTAACTGATATCAAATCAATTTGATATGATTTGTGGTTCTTAGAAATAAATACTATATTATATTGATACACATTCCGGTTTCAAACTATGTATAAAATTTGAATTTATTGTATAATTATGATTTAATTTGTGGTTTCAAACAAATGTTTATAAATTATTTAAAACTAGGTATTTTTTCCTCTTTCCCCCGACTGATTCATGGAGATCCATAACTTTTGAAGATGTATAGAAAATAAATTTGTGATTTTAAAAAAAAAAACTTTTTTCCGACTATTCTCTCACTTAACAATTCTTGTTATCATCAAAGGATATGTTGCAGTTTATGAAACTACTCTGTCTTTAGTCAAAAGTCTCGAATTTATGCTTTGAGTATGAAGAGATTATTAGTAGAAAACGCCTCCCTCAAATGGAGCCCTAGACATCAAATGAACAACAAAAGATGTTCGTATACTTATGATATGCAACTAATATTAAATGACAATAATTACAAATTGTTGCATGACTTATTTATTATATATATTTTAAAGAAATATCGATCATTATTCTGTATAAATATATTTTGCCTCTCCTGTTCTACATGGATATATTTTCTTCTCTTGATTGAGAAAAATATACATATATCAAAAATGAATTTGAAGAATTTTTTATTTTGTTTTTGAATTTTACATTTATTTTTTTATGGTGATAACACTTGTCCCTAACTCTGGATATATAGAAAACAAATTATGAACACATGTTTTTCAGTTAACTTTAATTAAGGCATAAAATTTCACTATGTTGGCAGAGTTACAAGTAGACCTATACAGGAAATGAGTGTTTTTCTATACATGAATCAGTCTGGGAAAAGAGGGAAAAAATACCTACCAAGGCGTGTCTTGTAAGTTCACAAAATAGATGAGGTAAACCTTTTTCAATAAACAGTTCAATGTAACTTTAAATAAATAGAATAAAAGGTTTTCCAGAAGCATCTAAAGTTTACATATAGATGCTGTTGTGATTAGAATACCTCTAGCAGAGAAACCGTTTTAATGTGTACAACAGCTTTTCTACAACAACAGTCTCTAGACTGTTATGAACCAGCCTCGGCCCAAGGTCAATAACTATACGGATGCCACACAACTAGTTATTGGGCCCGAAAAGAAGCAACAAAATTGGAAGGCCTTCACCAAGGTTGATTTGGGAGTCAGGCCCAATTAACAACTAGGTAAAAAGGACCACGATGAGAAAGAATAGTCTAGAAAAATTATTGAGAAAAATGTTCAGCCCTCACATCCCCTTTCTTTGAGTCTAAGCTTGTCATCTTCCTTCTAGTTATCTTCTTCAATAGTTTCTTTGTTTTACTAGTTAATTATTGTTTTGCGATTTCCTTGTTAGTTCTATTTTCCGTTGAGTTTAGCGATTATAATATTTGAATGTTCGTTGTTACATTCTAGACATTTCAGGTTCTCAAAGCAGCAAATACTTGTTATATATAGCTTCAACCTGTGAAAAGCAAAATATTACATGTCCAAAAGTTTATGGTTGACCTGGACAAAAGATAATAAATATCAAGGTTTTGTCGATTAAGCAAGTGAACAAAAATACAAGACATCTCCGTAAATGCAAATGCAGGCAAAAGAGATACTTGACAACCTTGAAGTGAATGGCAGGGTCCTGCAAACAACCTCTGATAGAGAAGGAATATTCAATTTGCGTAGATTCTTCAAAAGCCTTCCTAGCTCTCTCAAGTGTTCATCCTGTCTATTTTCTGCTCAAAGTGAGAGAATAGAGAAAATAAAGATTACACATCCCTAAGGATCCACCATTTCTATCTCTAAAGATCAGCTATTCTATCTCTACAAATTTGCTATTCAATCCCTCTAAATCTGTCTTTGCTATCCCTCCAAATCAACTATTCTATCACAATATTAATTCCTTTGATTCTACAACAAATGTATATCACTATACAATCATTTAGTTGTCCATCATGATAAAAGTGTAGAATTTTGACATTTCTGATAAACTGCAAAAAGTAGGCAATGGGACAATTTAAGCATTGACTAATTCCTAATTCTGAACTGCTGAAACCATAAACATTTCTTTTCTTCAGATAAATGAACCATCAAGCTATTCCCACACGTGTCTGCAGAAGGAAGATCAATTACCTTTAAGAATTGCTAAAGTGTCTGTCATCAACTGTAACTTGGGTTTTCAAACCAAGAGCTGTAAACAACTTTTTGCTTCTCACAACAGAAGCATTAGCTCTTTAAGGGAAGTCATAAAGAAACTCCAATAAAGTTTACACTAACCAAAAATAATTTCTGGTACTTCCCTATAGAGGGAAGAAGCTAAAATAATATCATCAAGAAGAATATTGAGCCAACAGAGAAGAAACGATCTTTTCAATGCTGTAACAAGAACAAGACTGATCTTAAACAAAAAAACTACAAGCAGAGTAATTCTAGTATGTTCTGAAAGTCAAAATCAACCCACACTGGGTTCCCAGATATACAGTTCTCAGGAAATTAAAACCATAATAGAAGGTTGAAATAGTGAAACTCTCCTGTCAAACTATGAAATAATGAAGTGAAAACTCCCCAGTCAAACTAACTTAAAATAAGTGCACAAAAAGAACAGATTGGATTTGAGCTACTTCCCAACCACAGTAGAACTACTTCACAATTAAATGGGTGTTAGTTTGCTTTACCAAAATGAAGTCTGGAAAAAGCAGCCATACAATCTAAAATGTGATCAGTAGATTCTTGCAGAAAAATCATTGACAAGCCATATTAACAGGTGTAAACTCTTCAGAGAAATCTTTATTGGCATGATGACTCTATTAAGATAAAATAGACCTTTGGAATGGCATAAGGAGTGTTGTCACCAAAAATTAAGCGAACATCGTCACAATCATGGACAATGGAGCTCATTATCCCTTGATGCCAGCCATTGAACATCACGGAGGGTTCTGGTGAATGAAGAGTCAAATAATTGCCCTTCTCCAGTGGAACTGAAATAAAAGCCAGTAACCTTATAAGCAAAATAATCATCCAACAAAATATCAAGTAGGTACTTGCATTTTTCCTTGTCACCTGTTGAAGATAATCGTGACAAGAAAGTCATCAGTTACCCTATCTCTTGCAGTTGATCCTCTGGAATTCAAATCTTCATTCGATGTTGCATTCTTGGAAACAGAGCATACATCAGAAATACTTTTCTCAACCTGAAGAACTCGTATAAAGTCAGTGATTCCAATTTCCTGGAAAAACCTACTCCACTTAAACACACCCTCAGATAACAATTTGTTGACTGGATGCTTTAAGAACATATCCTCAATCTCATGCCATTCATGATATAATCCCTGGATTAATATACTCATATCAATGGGATTTTCAAATTGTTTTCTGAAATGGACAGGAAACTCTATAGGACGTTTTCAACCACAATTTGTCAATAAAAAAGCATTATCACGAACTTCTCTGATAATTTGGTCCTTTTCTGATTGACAGTCAGGGAAACTCGATTGCAAATGGAACATCAAGAAGGCATCAAACTATGTCAACAGTTCTCTAGGTCCTTGTCCAACTTGATCTCTGCAGATAAATGGTAGAATATGCATCTTTACTACTTGATGTGCTGATAACCGTTGTACACCAACTCTGTACAGCATCCTAGTAACATTATCTACAATTGATGAATCAGAGCATGATGTACCAAGATCAGAAAGAAGCGTGAGAATCATAGTTCTGATCATAAAATACAATCTTGGGTAAGTTTCTTGTGCATACTCATCATTAGTTGTAGCATCCATTGGATCAGCATGCAACCAAATTGCACCTTCATCCAATGATCAATATTTTCTATCTGAAAGGGGAGCCTTTTTGAGGTCCTTCATAAGATCCATTTCTGTCTCAAAACCTGCTGAGTTTTTCCCATGTGACGACACAGAGTTTAGCCATGCACATAACCATCCCAAACTCATGGACTTCAGACCATCTACTGAAGAGCATAAAGAAGTAATAACCTGAAATAGAACTTTGAGTCCATACTCCTCAATTCCTAGAGCCCTGGCTTATAAATCTGGTAAAACTATATCTTTATGCAAGAAACCAACACCCAGATGTTTGCAAAGCAAGCTATCAGGCAAAATTTACGGGACTCCTGGGTCCAGTTTCTCAAAACTTTACATGGAGGAACCCACTCTGTTTCCGTACTTTCTATTATCAAGCAGTTTGACACGCATAATCTAGAAAGAATCATCGGAGGAAGACTAGAAAAGAAACCATGAACCTCAACTACAAGGGAAACAAAGCTCATATAACCTGTAACACTCTTCGCTGGATTAACCTTAAAACATAGCAGATCGCAAAATGATCTTTCTGCACTGACAAACAAGCCAGGGAACTCTGGCAACAACCACTGATTCCAAGGACTATCACCATCAACTTCTTCTCTAGATGAAGGGAGTGCAAAACCACCCTGAAGTATAAACTTGAGGCGTACTTTCTCAGAGGAAGGAATGCAAAAACAGGCCGTTGGTTCAGATATGTGTTGTCGCTTCCATCAAGTGTTTCCTGCAACGTAAATGCCATGGAAATTTCTGTTTTTGCGATATCAGGACGAATAGTATCAGCTGCAATTCCTTGGATGCCACAAACCAGGTCAATTTCTCTTCTCCAAGGGAAACCTTGACGATACCATTTCACACGACTTCTATCCTCATAAGTATAGTAGAATCACTCAGCATATTTCTAAATTTTATACAGTGAAGACGGTGAAGAAAAAGTAGAAAGGATGGATGAAGATCAGAAAACACTGACACTATTCTCTACGGCAGAAGTTTCCAGGAGAGTTGATCTAAAGGGAAGCACTATGCAGGTATTACAATGATCGCAATTAGATTCTAAAGAGGCCAATCTGGTATTGGAGTCAATGTCACAAGGAGGTACAACAGTTGGCAAAACAAAACCTATCTGGCCATTGCTCATATCAAACTTAATATGGAAGCCATTGGAATGAATTTCTGGAGCATCAGCGACCTGTAAGGAAAAAAAAAATGTTTAGCCAAAGACAGATTCTGGATAATATTAAGGGCGAAGCACGGACAAGGTCCAGTTCAGACGCTGCATAAAGAAATTGATAGAGAGAACAGAGTTTAAAACTATTCTACTCATTGAAATCAATCAAGAGCTGATAAACAGTGCATGATTTTATTGTTACAGAGTCCTCACAACATTTCATATAAGCACAACAGTGCAGACACTCTCTTTATTCCAAATTTAGAAGTTCATACGAATTGTACAAGGAACTAGAAAAAACTCAACAGACATGTTTGTGCATATTACCCGAAACACTGATTTGAAACTGATGCCTTTTTTCCCAGTATATCCAGCATTACATCTGTTGGGATTTATGCAGTTTTGATGATTGACAAAGAAAGATGAAACAATTCAGTCAACATGGTCCAAAAGTGCACTGTCACGAGCAGTTGAATTCGAGAAAGTTTTTAAAATGAATAAAGACAAGAGTGCAGAAATAAAGGAATGAATAATGTTAATTTCATGAGAAAACCCAAGGAAATAAACATCTTATGAATTGAAGAGAAAGAATCAATGAGTTTGAATTGAAGGAGGAGTGTAACAAACCCGATTTCCAATACAAACACTGATATATATTGTTATCACTGAATACAAGTTACAACGTATAATACACTCAACAAAGTAATAACATGCTAACTAAGGAGAGATTAACATAGAAGAAGGTAACTAGAAGGGGATGAGATACTAGAACAGAGAAAGGGGATGAGAGATGACTGAAAGCCAAGGCTTCAACATAATTTCCATAACCGTTCTTTCTAATCGCTAGACCTTTTTAACAATAGCTAAATGGGCCTGGATTCCAAATAAAACTCTCTAATAACCCGTAAGCCCTTACTGGGTCAATTTGGTTCACAACAATACTCCCATCCTCAAAAAGAACCTTGTCCTCAAGGTTCATGTGAGAAAACTTCATTCGGCAGCTTGGAGTATTATAATTGCCTTGGCTGCTACAGGTGAAAACCATTATGATGATTTTGTTGGCAGCTTTGAGGATTGCAGAATTAACTCCATCACTCTTGCTTAGCTTCTGAACCTTCATCACTTTGTACAAGATAACATGGCAAAGATGTTTAATAGTTTGAGATGTGTCCAAAAGAGTAAACCACCTAATGATGTCATTCAAACTTCCATATATCATGATTTTGATCTTAGAAATGTTACTGGCAGCAACACAAGGAACAAGTAACTTATTAACTAACAGAAACTCATTGATATAGCTAACAAATTCTGCGATGTCCTCGCTCCATTCGTTTTCAACATCAATTCCTTTTCTATCAATTGATATATGATGCAAATGATACTTCTTAACATACTCCAACCCGTCAAAGATAAAATTGTCCACCTTCAAATACCGACGAACAATTTTAGAAGCTCCTTCTTCCCCATGTCTCTCCATTGCAATTAAGTCATAAAGTAATCTATGGAGCACAACCAAATCTACCCTCTCTATGGCACCATAAATTGTGTAACCAGTAAGGTGCACAACTTGAAGCTTCACCTTATATCTATTTCGTAACTTTAGTACCTTCCACTCATTTTACTACTTAAATTTGCAGCGTATAGATGAACAATTATCTTGGAATCAACCTCACCAATTATGACAAGCCCATCGAAGTCAAATTTCGATTCTATTTCAACGGATTTCTCAATTTGGGCTAGAAAATTCAATAAAGAAACTGAGAAAGATGGCTTTGGAAGTGGTCGTGGCTGCCGAGGTTGAAAGGTTTGTACCCAAAGAGAGACCACAAAATGATTTAGCACACTATCACCACAATCAAGAAACTGACCAGAATTAAAGTGAATATGTCGCAAAACAGTCCTTGATTTATGAATTAGACCAAACATAGCACACAAGAGTTTAATAACTCTATTGACCGGAATATTTGGTGACTGCTTGGAGTAACTTCCAACAAATTCTTGAAGCATTCTCCGCACTTTCTCCTCCATAACATTCTTTCTCGATTTAGACAATAAGAAATCATAATATTTCTCCTTTGCCCAGTATCTACCCAGTTGCAAGAATTTCTCAAGGTTGATATAATAAACTTATCCTGATCCAAGTCACTCGAGGCAACACACAATACCAAATTATACATAGTAAGTAAACTAGAGCCAGGATCAAATGGAAACTCTAAGCCAAATTGATCAGGTGGAAAAAGATTCTAAATCAAGAGAATCACATCATGGCCAAGTCTACTGGTTATACCTCTAGTTATAAGGTTAGGATAACTGCAAGTTGAAGGAATTGAAGACATCTTCTTCCAGCATTGAGCAAGCCCGAGTCCATGTTGAGGGTAAACCTTTCCATTTCTGATGGTAACAATTTCTTCTTCATCATTCTTGTCTTCACTTTTAACATCATTTTCACAATCAGTTGCCTCAGCCGTAGGAGAGACAGAATATGCCAGATCATAAGGAAAAATTGCCTCAGTTGTATCTCCTATTGTCAACTTACACACCTTGTGGGGATCCTCAACTTCAAGTTGACTAAGCTTACAAGATATATTAACGGAATTTGCATCTGTGGGTCTTTCAGACAAGTCATCAAACACCTTGGGCGCATTGGTTTTGTTGTTGCCTTAGATTGTTCGTCATAGCATTGCGACAAAGGTGAGTTGATTATATCGCTCCATTGCGGAGAAACATATGTAATATCCGACGTGAGTACATTAAAGTCACCATATCCCGACCAGACATCCTCAAAACGACTTTGGTAGTCAATCACAAAGGTTACCTGATTATTGAGCAAGTGATATCGTTGTGATTCGAGATGTTGTTTACGAATTGAATCATTACCTTCGCTGTAAAGTATTTCCAATCTGACAATTGTTTGTTCCGAAAAAGCCATTGATACCACTCCAATGCTTCCCCATCGAGATACAATGACGCAAGAGATAACTTACACTTTTCTGCGATTTCATAGAATTCAAAGTAGTGTTCAGCCTGGAAAATCCATGCCTCTAGGTTATCACCATAGAACCGTCCAAAGTTTATGGATGCGTACTTATGATGACACATCGATGGTGCCGGAGACAAATCTCTATTCTCATATATCAGAACTTTATTTTGGGGCGTAGCAGTTGCAATTTTTTCCAACCAACCCCTGTAATATTGAACAAATTTCAGACATCTCCTTTGACCACAAATCCTTCCTGGGGTTAATCGAATCATAAAGAGTTTGTAATTTTTGGTCCTCCATTGAAGACCTCTAGATGAAAGCACCAATGTAACAAACCCGATTTCCAATACAAACACTGATATATATATTGTAATCATTGAGCAAGTTACAACATATAATACGCTCAACAAAGTAATAACATGCTAACTAAGGAGAGATTAACATAGAAGGTAACTAGAAGGGGATGAGATACTAGAACAGAGAAAGGGGATGAGAGATGACGGAAAGCCAAGGCTTCGACATAATTTCCATAACCGTTCTTTCTAATCGCTAGACCTTTTTAACAATAACTAAATGGGTTTGGATCCCAAATAAAACTCTCTAACATCCCGTAAGCCCTTACTAGGTCAATTTGGTTCACAACAAGAAGTCTAAAGAGGCAAGGAGTTTTAATTGAAGAAGAGGTCTCACTTAAAAGTATAACTCTTCAAGTTAGAATTGAAGTGTAGGAGTTTGACTACAATACAAAAGAATCAATGAATGTAATTTGAAGAAGAAGTCCAAAGAAGCTAGGAGTTTGAATTTAAGAAGGAATCTTAATTGAAGTAGAACTCTAAGTCAATAGAGTTCAAGTCAATGAGGAGTTTAAGTGAACAATAACTCTATGAAAAGTTGTGCTTAAATAGAAGTGAAGTCGTCCATAATACTTGTGCATTTACAGAGCAAAAAGAGCAATTGAGAAATTGACTTCGCAAGTGCTACCAGTGAACTGAAGGAACACATCGAAGAACCTGATGCTTTTACAGAGTTTATGTGCTAGGAGTTTTCCTTTGTGAATGAGTCTTGATGTAACCTTAGTTCAGTGAGCTATAAACTGAATTAGGAGTGTTGTCTTCAGGTTGTGATAATTCGAAGAGTTGGGAACACATACCTTAGGAGGTTTGTGTTGAAGGTTAGGAATTAGAGTTAGTTCCTAGGATTACAAGAGTAGTAATCTAAATCCATAACTTGAAGTTAAGGTAGGTTGCAAAGTTTGTAATCTATTTCTGTGGAGGCTCAGTGATTTAGTGAAGTTGGAGTTAAATCATGTAGGGGTACAAGTCGTGGTTTTTTACACCTTTGGAGCTGGGTGTTTTCCACGTAAAAATATTGTGTTTTTACTTACTGTCCTTACTGCTTTGTTGGAACACGTTAGACAACCTGTTTCACACTTAGGCAAAAAGTTAAAATCAGCAAATTACTAGGTTGTGCAGACTAACAACATCCTTTCTTAGTCAAATTCCCAACATCATAGAGTGCTCTGATGTTATCAGCAGAAAAGCCACGTCCATTGTTCAGAACTATAATGCCTTTATCCTGAAGAATGAAAGTCAAAGTGGGTTCGACATTCTCAAAGTAGATATTATCATCAGCATTCTGAACCTAAATCAATGTGCCATTGTAAAGAGAGCAATTAGTTGTATCTTTTTGACAGGAAAAGATGCACAAAACATTCCATCTTTATATAACAAACGATATTCCAGTGATAACAGAACACATAACTATAAGTTCATACTCACAATTGTACTCTACCCAAAAGTGGCACAAGCTAGAGGCATAGAATTGGTAAGCAATATATACAAGCACAAAGTACACAATTCCTCCATTTACTAAAAGCCCTGTTATCAGCTTCAATACATTATAGATTACATGCTAGACAAAAAGAACATCCTAGATTGCCTTATTACCTGCAATACCACTTTGGGTGTTGGGTGAGATCTTTTATGTTCTTACCACCTATAGGGACTATGTCGCATTATTTAATAGGTATGATAACTCTCCTCTCCTGGGATATGGACATGATAGGAGCTGTATCTGAATTTTCCTATAAACTCCACCCTCTCCCACTTTTCTTCGTGCAAACTTTTGCCAAACCTCTTCCAGTGCCACACTACAAACTTTTGAGGAACTTCTAAACACTAAAAGTGATAACACATACCAGCTCTAGGACAAAATGTGAATCCTGAGAATACAACTCCTGTGAAAGACAATCCAGTGCTCTCCCCAAGCGAACATGTTGCTTATTCAACATTGCACTTTCAACTAGTGAAAGATCGGGCTGCAGACCGCACTCTTCTTGCTGAATAGTTTCAATAACTCTGGCAGCGGAACTCTCAAGCTCACATGAGTGCTGTTTGGCACTGTCAGCCAAATTATCAAAAGGAACATAAGATACAACACCTGCAGAGAAACTGGCATCTCGATTTTCATTTTGCCGCATTGGATCTTGGGAGAGGCTAATTTCATTTCTACACAAGGGACATTAGCTTGATACTTCTTCCATAAAGGTTGAGTCTTTGCTGAAATCAAGCTATGTGACTTTCAAGCATGATGATCCAGAAGACATTAACAAGTTAGTGTCAGAACAGGCACTCAGTTTGTGTTTATCTTCAACCCTTTCCACTATGCCCAGAGACATTCCAACTTGATGAAGCATAAGACGCTCTATCTGTTCACATTCATCTAAGACATCTGAAGGAGCATTTTTGACAAACGGCTTCACCCCTGTAAGCAAGGTGTCTGCAGCAAAATGGTAAAATTCAACAGGCAGATAGCCCAGACAGTAGAGAATAAACCTCGATGCCAAAGGCTCAATTCTAGCAACCCTATCCCTCCTCAGCAACTTCTTGTTCATAGATGATGTAGTCTCATCATGTATAAGCTGTCTGCACAGAAATGTGGCATGATTGGGGTTAGATATCATGTTATTTCATTTCCTCATAATTTTTAAATAAAATTACAAATGCATGACGAGCATGGCATTTTAAGAGCGAATTAGGAACACTTTTTTCACCACCATATAAAACCAACAATGATAACAGTTTGACAGCCGTATCAAAAGGATTTGGTTGACTCCGTTGTTGGTTTCGTCAATTTAACAGATTATCATTGGCAAAAGCAAAATTTCAATGGTGTACAACTCACCACTTCCGCACACCAAAATCTTCTCAGACGGTAGTATTCCTTGCAGTTGACTCAACCTCAACACACATGGAATCATCACGATTTTCAGTACCTCCTTTGGTCACTCCACATTGGTTAAATGTATGAAGCTTATCATACAAACTATCCCACATTCCACATTCAATAGATGTAACAGGCAAAGTTATATTGCAATCAAATAAGCAAAAGATATGTAAGATATGTTGGATCAGAAACTAGTTGATAGAATAACAGAAAGTGACGACTATTTATTTATTACAAGTATACAACACACCCAAAAGTTATGTCATTTTGGTTACTGGTCGAGAAAAATAAGCTGATTCAGTGAAATGCAATCAACTGTTAAAATGGTTACTTCTCTGTACTCAGCTATATTGCAAAGATCACAAGAATCAAACTAGCAATTGAGGGATTGGCTGATCTTAAAAGACGAGGGTTAGGATTGGATTAATATTGGGTCGTAAACCATAGCCATCGACTGTCATTGTCAGCAGTGGTTCTGCTTCCAGTCTTATACATGCTTGACTGCATTAATTGCTGCCTTTGCATACTATATTGTTCAAGAAGCATTTCCCCTTGAAGATTTTAACTCGTCAATTCTAGATTTGTTGTATGATTTTAGCTTTAGAATTTGAAATACTTGGCCTGAAAGTGGCTTCAATCTGATATCACAAACATGTATTGCAGTGTCATCTATTCATTCAATACACATTGTCCTCAAGGCCTCATCACGCTCTTATGTCCAAATTAATTGTGTTATATATAATTGAAATGACTGGGAATAAAAACAAAATAGATCAATGTTAATAGTAGATGATGCTGTTGGAGATTGGAACTTCCATTAGAAGAACCTTACTCCATGAATTCATGCATCCTTTTGAAGTCTACATGACAAGCATATACTTTGATTTTTGAATGCAGGAAATTTCAAGTTTTGAAGGGAAGACCATTGGGCATGTTGATTTCCTTCAGAAGTTCAAGTGATGTCTACTTGCACACCACCGGATTTGTGTAAACTTCGGCATTTTCACGATAGTTTTTGACATGTTTTCTGTTTTCCCAGAGAATTGATTTCTTAGAGTAGAGACTTATTCATCTCTCCACCTACGAAAACAGAGACACGCGGTCTGTTTGATTTGTTTCTTATTCAGTTGGAGGAAAATTAGCAAGCAGATTAGGTACACTCAGGAGTGCGTCCCTTTGTTTTCAGGTGTGTTGTGGAAAATAAGCAATTTTTCCCGATTTTGAGGAAATGAAGACTCGCATCAGATACATACATCTCTCAGTTCCATCTTTTAAAAAGGAAATGAAGACTGTTTAAAAGTAAACCAGTCTTCTCTTCTACATGCTCATCATGATCTGCTCTTTACTGGACATATAATTGGAGTTTTCTTCTCTTCGAGGTACGTTTATGTTATTTTAACTATGAATTTCCAAGTTATGTATTTTCCCCAATTCTAGTTTTGTTTTCTGGGTGTTTGTGCTAGTAGGATGGATGGTTTGGGTTTTGAGGCTTTCGTTTTGAGTTTGTGCAATTAGGCGTTTTAACTTGGAAATTTAGTCCAAATGATTTTCCAACAGTTCTAAAATCTGTCAAGCCTATTTGTGTTATTAATTGCTCAAAGTCTAACTTTAGAATCCATAACAGGATTACCATTCAATTGTCATTCACTCCTTAGAATTGCATTAATCTTTCATTACTAACCAAAGGACGGATGGATTTATTACCTCCAATGTTGACCATTTCAATTGTGTATGGTAGATAGATAATTGTGACCTTTCATCACTTCTAATTAAATACAATCAGATACATTATATGCCTTTTTATAGATCTAAATTTTCATTATCATCCAAGAGGCAAATCTTGAAGAACGCTCAATCTAAATTCTTTCTTTGAGGTTAGAAACTTTTGAAATCATAAACTTTTCTTATGCTTTCTTCTTCTTCTTCTTCTTATCATATTATTTTTTCTCTCTTGTAAATCTAGTGAGAGACAAATGCAATATATGTGAAAATAAGTTAGTATACTTTTGTAGTGAATCATAAATTAGTATAAATTGTGATTTTTTACATTCTTACAGATTAAAATTGAAAGTCCCACTAAAAGAAGGTCTAACATGTCTCAAAAAAGGGCAAGGGTGTGGACTCAAGAAGAGGAACTCACTCTGGTTGATGGATTAAAAATATTGTGTGCTAATGATTGGAAAGAAGATAATGGAACCTTTAAACATGGATATTTGATGGAACTGGAACAACACATGAATGTTTGTCATCCTAATTGCGGATTGCAAGCTCTACCACATATTTTCTCAAAAATAAGAGGGTGAAAAAGCATTATATGACCATATCGTTGGTAAAAAGTAGAAGTGGCTTAGGATTTCGATACAACGATGAAACTATCTTGGTTGACAATCCAAAAGTTTGGGATGACTTCATAAAGGTGATTTACAATTGTTTAAATTATTAGTAAACTAAAGCTAGTTAGTTATATTTTCTCTTGGTGAATATAATCTTTGTTTTTGGAATATTATCAGTTACTTCATATACTTGTTTCTTTTTTTTTCTTAGGTTGATCCATATGCCAAGTCAATGACATTTAAGGAATGGCCATTATTTGCTGATTGGAAAGAGATATTTCGCAAGGATGGAGCTACTGAACAATCTGCCGAGGGGCCAGAAGTTGGTGTTCAAGAAATAGAAAGAATTGAAACTCAAAAAGTTGCTAATGACATGTCTTTGAAATTTCCTATTATTGTTGTCGATGAAGATGATGCTCCAGCTAAAAAAGAAGATCAAATTGCTCAAGGGGAACCTAGTGTATCAGCTGGAGCAACACAAAGTTCATGGAGTGCTTTTTAAGCATCAATGAACTTGATCGTTACACTATGGTATGAATGATTATTGATGATAAACTTTAAACCTTTGAATGGTTTTTGGTGTAGCTACTTTGTAAGGTATAACCATGGCCTAGTTAACTTTTATTTTGCCTATGTTTTATGTAACAGTTTATACTCCCTCCGTCCCATATTATATATCATTTTTTCTATTTGCATTTGCATTAAGAAATAAGGTAATTTTTCCCTTATGCCCTTATTTAATATTTGCTTATGACAACTTTGTAATAAATGATGAAATGTTAGATTTCAAAAATATAAATGCATTTGGATGACTATTTAAATTTTAGAGTTTATTTTTGGAGCCAAATTTTTTCACCAATTGATCCAAAAAAATTTAAAAATCAAGTTTTTCCCACCTCAATCTTCCTTGATAAAATTTGTTGAAGCTCCAACTTTCAAGATTATTTTTGAATTTTTTTTCATCTTTTTTTTAAAATTTGTTTGTTGATATTTTTTTTTCAAAATCAGATTTTATAGAATAAGAAGTGAATAAAGAAAGTAGTTAATTAATGAATGAAGTACTCTCCTAATGAAATTAATTACCTGTAGATTTCCTAGGTTAGTCAAAGTAAATACATTTTCAAGATTAATTAATTAATCTATCAAGGATATAATGGGCAAAAAATGGTAATTTATGCATAAATTTTATAAAATGACATATATTGTGGTCCAACTATTTTTAGAAAAGGGTGACATATAATATGGGACGGAGGGAGTATAATTTAACAATGAATTATGTAAGTTTCTTTCACGTTTAATGAAGGTGGGTCTAGTTTGATTCCGTGAGGCCACGATACTAGAATTTCAAGTTTGTCTCAGTGGTATATGTTAGATTTGTTGTATTCTTCATCTTACAAAATCTATTTTGTCACTATTTTGTTGCTTGAAAAATGGACTCTCAATTTTAGGATATGGCAGTACGTGAAAATTGTAACTGAATGAATTATTTAGTATGACAAAACTGAAATTTAGATTTAATGTACTCCATTATTATTTTGAAAATTAAGTAGACATTCAAATTGTTGAGGATATTGTCTATGGGCGAGGACAATGTCGATAATTATTGAGGATCGTTTCCAGCAATAGATTGTTCTGTTGGAAGTAAGCATCCTCTATCAATGGTTCTTGCCATTGGAAGTAAGCCATATCTATCAATGTGCATATCAATGGCCTTGCTTGAAGTAAGCTCTGGAGCTTCCACTAGTTCTTGCCAAGACTTTTGTAAATATGATATCCTTCATCAAATAGAAAAAAACAAACTTCGTCATTTCTATATTATAGATTATTGAAGTAAAGGCTCCAAATATAATATCTAGCATTAGTACGCGGTGTTGCTCAGATGTTAACTTATATGTATCTATTTTTGTTATATGTACACATAATTATATGTACTAACATATCAATAAGTTTCAACTATTACCATATTTGTCCCGTGTTAACACGTGTCATATATATACATCGGTTCAACTATATGAGGAAGTTGAAAAATGTGGCATTCAAGTTTCTGTCTAAAACTTTGCCTAAGCGAAATGCAAAAAATAAATAAAAATACAACGATAAAAAAGGTCTAAGATATAACAATAACAAATAATTTATTTTTAACAAGTATATAATGTTTATTAATTTTTAATATAACAAACCAACACCCAAAAAAATTATTAAACTCTGCATAATTAAACCCTGCATAACTAAACCTTGCATAACTAATACCTGCATTACTAATACCTGCATAACTCTAACCAGCAACCAAATGGCTCCTTTAGGGGTCGTTTGATACAAAAATTAATAATGCAGGGATTAGTAATGCTGGAATTAGTAGTGCATGGATTAGTAATGCAGGGATTATTTTTACCAAGTGTTTGGTTCGTTGTTTCCCACCTCATCTTGTGTTTGGATTAAAACTTTATAAAAAGCTTCTTTCCAATTATACCCTTGAATTATTACGCAATTGGGTTAAGGTAAATAATTGTCGGACAATATTATTTTTTGGCATAATACATATATTGGACCCTAAACTTGGCTTCAAATTTTAACTTTGACCTCCAACTTTCATAGTGCACAAACAAGCACTTTAACTATCCAACCTTTTAATAAATAAACACGCGAGTCCTACCTGGCAAAACGCGTGATGTGCACGTATTCTGCACGAGTTAGGAGTAATTCGACAACTCTACCACCCCGGATTCCGGCCAATCTTCGGCAACCCAAAACCCCATTCATTTTCTTCTTTTTCAGGCAAAACGCCACCACCAAATGACCCCCAAACAAGTGAACAAACACATCCATTACTCCTCCCTTTTCCTGCCAGCAAACACCACTTGAAACCACCCAAAATCTCCATTCATTTTCTTCTTCTTCCCTCTGCTCACGCCACCACCAGCGAGCCGGCTTCAACCTCAAACAACCAGCAACTCCCAACTCCAAACATCTCCAACCCAGCCATTCTCCTTCTTCCTCCACACCGGAGCACAACCCATGAAGCGAACGAGCTTCGAGCTCGCTAAACCCACCAAATACCTGACCCCAAACACATCAGATCCGTCATCTCCGGCGAGAATTATCATGAAACAACACTGTTGCAACCAGCAACTCGAACCAGACACAAAACAACAACCAAATGACCCCCCAAACCCCATGAAAACAGACTCAACAACCACAAACACCTAAACCAAGAAGCCAGCCATCAACAAACCTCTAAGCTCTGTCAAACAATGAGCTACAAGCTCTAAAAACCATTAGGAGGAATTAATTTTGATTCTTGTATATAGATTAAAATTAATTTTGATTTTTTTTGTTCTAAAAGCGACGTGTAAAATATTTTATTAGTTGGCAGCCATTGATTGGCTGACTAATACACGTTGGCACGTTTGCATTTCACGCTCTTTGGCTGCAAAAATTGCGTGTTTATTTATTTAAAAGTTGGATAATTAAAGTGTTTATTTGTGCACTATGAAAGTTGGAGGTCAAAGTTAAAATTTGAAGCCAAGTTTAGGGTCCAATATATGTATTATGCTTATTTTTTTATGGCCTTCTAACTAGCTATGAGAAGAACAATTTTGTTGTCATGTTTGCCTTTTTTTCTTCACTTAAATTATTTGCGATAAATAATTGTCATCTTAGTAAATTGATCACTTACAAAATGTCAATTTTCAATTTAAAAAAAGATAAACTATCAACTTTTAAAATTGAAAAGACGGTAAATATTAGTAAAATTAAATAAAACATCTACATTTACACATAAAAATTGCAATTTGTAATTTTAATATGTATTCAATTTTATAAATTGTTCAAAATACAAATAATTAAAAATTTATCTTTTTAATTAGTTAATGTTAAACAACTAACATTTCAAATATTGTATTAATGTGTATTGGATTTATTTAGTACTCCCAACAAACAACTCTCTCTAAATAATTTGTAACCTAATTTATTTAAATAAATTTACTAGTACAAATATAAAACATAAAATCAAGAAAATAAACAAAATAATTAAAATGATTTGAGGGATATTTTTGTCTTTACATAGACTTATCCCATGGTATTATATCCAATGTACTACTAATACCTCCAAATGCAAGGTATTAGTAATACATCATATAATATTATGTAGGAGGTATAACTAATCCATGGATTAGTTATACATGGACCCAATTTCCTACTAAACATAGTACTAAATAATATCATACATACTACATGAACTATTTGTTTTAATGCGGCCTACCAAACAACCCCTTAGTTGTATGCTTATGTTTGTCATCATCATATGTTTGCGCGTACTGTTTTATTAAAAATATAATTTGGACTAAGACTGGTTTAAGAGTCGCCACTTAATTTTTAAGAAAAATAAAGAAAACTGATTTTCAATAGATTAAAACAGGAAATCAATTAAAAATATGTTCGAGGTTCTTATTAGCATTTCGGGAAGGGTTTGAAAGCACCCGAAATGCCCGCTAATACGCGGTTATCCAGCAATTAATTTTAAGAGTCGCCACTTAATTTTTAAAAAAGATCAAAAAAACTGATTTTCAATAGATTAAAACAGGAAATCAATTAAAAATATTTAAAGGGGGTTCGAGGTTCTTATTAGCATTTCGGGAAGGGTTTGAAAGCACCCGAAATGCCCGCTAATACGCGGTTATCCAGCAATTGGTTTTAAAATAAAAGCATGCTTGACAAGTTTAGAAAATAAACAACTTAAGACTTGAATTATCTTTTTATGGGAAAGGGAGACAGGATAAGAGATTTACTTAAATATAATATTTTACAAAGTAACTTAGTTAGTAAAATAGATATGATTATTTAGTTTTTAGAAAATCTAGAAACGACTATCTTTTTGGGGAAATCGAATTAGGACAACCTTAAAATCGACTAGCAAATAAATAATTAAACAAATACGAAACAAATAAAACAAAAAGAAAGAGAGTTTGGGCCCAAGTCTGGTTATCTGTTCGCCTGGACCAATACTTGGGCTCATTTTCGTTTTGGGCCCTTGACCCATTTGAGTCACCTGCACCTGTCCTAAACTAACATAAAAGTTATTTCTTTGGGCCTTAGGCCCGTCTTCCATCTGTCCTAAATACTAATAAGACAATAATAAATAACATAACAAAGGCTTAGGCCCAAAAATAACAAAATACAATTTTGTTAAAGAAGAGTGGGCCTCTTTTAAGCCCAAATTTTCAATTTTTTCGATCTGCTTCAATATTTCGGGACCTGTTCGTCAAGTCTTAATAGGCTGGCCGACTTGATAATGAATAAATTGGGCCTTCATGGCCCAAACGAAATGCAAAGGGAAGGAGGGGGAGTTCATGGTGAACTCGGAGCAAATTTTCACATGCAAAGAAAGTGGGTGGAGATTAGTATTTGCACTTAAACTTATTCACAAGAACAACATCTTTAATAAGAACACAATAAGACTTGATTTTAATTTCTAACAAAGCAAACTAGACATTTCACAACAAAATGAAGCTACTACCAATGAACACTTAGTGAATTCAAGGAGATACGAATTAAGAAAGAAGAAGCATACACTTGATAATAAGAAAACCACATTTTTTGTTTGAGTTGATCAACAAAGAGATAAGTTGGAAAAAAAATAAAAAATAATGATAATAATAATAATAAATAAAAATAAAAATAAAATAAATCTACTAAAGGATATTGCTTTACTAAACATAAAATAAAGAAGAAAAGAAAATATATGTTGTATCCATGTTAAGCTAACGAAACAGTGAAGTCACCTTATACTTCATCCTTCACAAATAAGACACCGTGCAAGAGGAAATTAGATCTATTTAATTTAAAAGCCAATGAATCAAACCAATACCAATATGCAAGTGTTAATATTGAATAAAAGAACACCATACAAAACATGCATTTAAAGGAAAAGTACATTGTTGTTAAGAATTTATCTTCATACACCTCTTATAAGACACACAAATGGATGCTACGGCAACTTATCAAATAAACTCAACAATAGACTAAAGAAAAAAATATATAACCCCTATAATGCAACTTAATAGTGAGGGAATTTCTTTTTAAAAAAAATAAACTCTTAATCAACTTAAATGGTCAAAACAATTTTGCTTCCAACAATTAACGACAAAATGGCAGCGAAGGCAACAAGATATATTAATAAATTTTAGTACAAATTTCACCATACACTTAAAAATGTAGGCAATATATTTTATTTGGATATGAACCAATCAACTAAAGCTTTTCCCCAAATTCTGATTTAATAGTCATACTTATCCCAAAATAGATACACTTCTACGTAAGAAAAGATGCTGCCGAATAACTCTTTTAAAAAGGGTTGGTCAGTTATTCGAGCAAAAGAAGACTATATAAAAAATCACATACACAAGGAAACATGAAAGGAGATAGCCAATACTATAAAAACGAGCCAAATATCATTAAATAGAGAGTAACCTGGATGCGATATGTGATAACTTAGTTCTAGCATGCTTCATCATAAAAAAAAGGGACAAATAAATGCTTACAGATAGTAAGCTCATTAGAGCAAGGAACAGAAAGAGACAGAATAGTCTAACGCAAAGCGCACATTTCTTCAGCTTGAAATAACTAGACCGTCTACATATTCTAATCATTTCAAACAAATCGGACTCAACATAAATAACTTAGATATGAAGACTAGCAAAGAGTACGCAACTATTACGACTTAAAGTCAACATTTATGAGAATAAAAGTGACACAAACAGGTATTGGCAAGGAGAAGAAACTTGAGGCGGAAAGGAATCAGTGATCTTTTTGGACAAATGAACACAAATAACAACAATTGAGTAGCTAAATAGATTCCTTCACTAACCCATAGTTGACACTAAGTCAAAAACAATAAGAGAAATAAAATAGATTTCTATTAAGGAAACAACCAACACACTAAAGAAATAGCAAGGTTGAGCTGAAAACGAGCTTTACCTTTCACGGGGCAGCAAAGCAGGGACGGGACGAGCAGGAAAGTCGACTTCACCACGAAAACTCGAATGCGACCCTCAAGCAAAAATTTGGACAGGATGTCGGACTCAAAACTGAAACTAATTGTCTCCTCCGTTTTTCTTGAGGTGTACTTAATATATATATATATGTATATTTTTTCTATCCTTGATTAAGCTATGTTGAGTATTTTTGCTCAAAACTCCAACTAAAAAAAAACTTTTTTTCCAGATTTTCCTTCTTTTTTCCCCTTACAGTGAATAAGCATCATATATAGATGGGAAGATTAGGGTTCGGAAAAAAAAGAGGGAAAACGGACGAAAATTCGGATTCAAGGCTCATCCCCAAATTCAAACTCGAATCCTTTCATCATTCAAGTTAAACATCTTTTTCTTTTCAAATTTCGTCCCATTCCGAAAGAGGAAATGGGGCAGACGCGTGCCTGCTCTTCTCTGCTAAGGTTGTACGACGGAGAGGGACGTGAGGAGGACGGACACGCGCGAAGTTACTGGATCGATTTGATGGGCTGCCGGGTCGCGGTGGGCTGTTGCTGTTCATTTCTGCGCTGCTGCCCGTTTCTGTGGAGAAGAAAAGAATGGTGCAGATGGGTTTGGTTTGGTGTATGTTGTTGTTAATATACTCCCTCCGTCCCATTTTATGTGGCACCATTTCCTTTTTGGTCAGTCCCAAAAAGAATGTCACATTTTCTTATATGATAAATATTTAAAGGTACAATTCTTTTTTTACCCTTATTGGTCCCACTTAATATTAAAGATAGTACTCCAATATATTTATGAGGAGAAAAAAAAGTGAGTCTACTTTTTAAAGGGCAATTTGGTAAACATTTCAAAGTCTTTGTTTATTTATTAAACTCCGTGTCCGATCAAATGTTGTCACATAAAATGGGACAGAGGAAGTATTATTTTAGTATTGTTGTACGTTATTGTTTGCTGGGTTTTCTTTTTGTGATTAGAAAAGGTGGGCTGGACCGGGTCAGGAGATTGGGTTTGGTTTAGGAATGGGCTGGGATTAATTGTAGAGAAAGGAAAATTGAAAATGGGCTGCTGAATATTGAAGTGGGCTGCTGGAAATATGGCAAATAAGTGGCCCAACTTCTTGGTCTTAAAGATTAGTATAGAGTAAAAAAAAAATTAAATCGGTTAGATTTAGGATTTTAAGAAATAGCCAAATTGAGTTGAATTAATAAATTTGGCTAAAATCTAAATAAGGTGGACTAATATAAATTAATTAACGAGCTTCTTAATTTCTACGAAATAAAATAAATCTTACTTATAAACTAATTAACTCAAAAATATAAACTATTACTTAAACTAAACTAATTTGACGAAATATTTAACTAAAACTAAAATATTTTTGAGACGGTTTTTGAATATTCATAAAATATATTAATTATATATATAAATATGTAAAATATAAGTATTATCTAAAAGTTATAATAAGTGACATAATTTATTTAAAATAACTCGCAAAATATTTCGAAATTTATAAAACTAATTATTTTAGATCGTTTAAAAATGGAAGAAGCTCGACGATTAATTAATATTGGGGAGGGTCAAAATTAGGTGTCAACACATACTAATCTCAGCATCTATTAGTAGTAACCTTGAATTATTTTTTTGAACTTGGTAATTTTAGTGTGAAGATGATAATTATGCTTATTTGATAAGTTTATCTTGTGTTGCTCCTTATTTTTTTATTTTATTTTATCTTGAATAGATTAATATCAGACAATTATTATGTATGATAAATAAATATTGAGAATTATACAAAGTTTAGTTCTACGACTTTGCTACAATAAACCATTAATCCGATGATTATTTATGAAATTAATTCTTTTTCATTTTATTTAAAACGTCAAATACTTACTACTTATAATATATTTAATATTGTACATTTTTTATCAAGTACATCACTAATTCACCCTAAAAATTATTATTCAACTAAAAGAAAATCTTATATTACAATTGTATTCAATTACAAAAAATGCAGTGATAATAACTAGAATTAAAGAATTCTTAAAATATTTTATATATTAGAATATAAGTAAAGATTTATCTTAAATATTTAATTAAATTTTTTCGCAAACAGTTTCACTAGTTAATCATAATTCAATATGTAGTCCAAAAAAGACCCACTAGACCTCGCCCGACCCGTTACGTTTCTATTAAATAAATGTTAGGTTTGGAACTTTCAATTCTATTCTCATATCCACGTTTCTTTCTTCTCTCTTTTCCTTTTCCACAGCAGAAAACGGAGATGGGTCTCCCTGATTCTAAGAAGTTCTCTCTTTTCCTTTTCCACAGCAGAAAACGGAGATGGATCTCCCTGATTCTAAGAAGTTCTCTCTTTTCCTTTTCCACAGCAGAAAACGGCGATGGATCTCCCTGATTCTAAGAAGTTCTGTCTTTTCCTTTTCCACAGCAGAAAACGGCGATGGATCTCCCTGATTCTAAGAAGTTCTCTCTTTTCCTTTTCCACAGCAGAAAACGGAGATGAATCATCAAAGCTAGTTCATGTGGAACTAGCTCTAACATAATGTACAGATGAGCTCAATTTCAGCCGTGTAGAGATGAAGATGTCTTATTCGAGCTCTCTAAAGGGAGAATCAGTCGAGCTCTCAAAGGTCCGTCCCGTCGGTTTTTCATTTATTTATTATTATTGTTACATAAGATTTTCCAATTAATACTTACAAAGTGTACTTGATTAAAATCCTATCAGATTAAAATGTTACTAACCGTTTGTATCACCAAATTGTCAATATATATTTTCCCGCCCATCATTGTTTTAACATCAAATTCTGGGATCACATATACATATCAACAAACAAACGTTCTTATCTTCTTTGCTGTTCACGATTCAACAAACAAACGTTCTTATCTTCTTTGCTGTTCACGATTCAACAAACAAACGTTCTTATCTTCTTCTCTCTGTGGATTTTACACTGCACTACTCGTTTTCATGGACGCCCCATCGGGTGAATTTCTTTACTGTTCTTTTTTTATGTTATTCAAAATCTTTTGTGATCCTCTGCGGCTAAAAAATTTGTAGTTTCTTTATTGATTCTATCTTACTTACTTCGTTCTTTCCTTGTTTCTTCTGTTGAGTCCAGGTAATCCTTCTTCTCTGCAAGGTCCTTCTTCCCTGCAAGGCAACACAGATGATGATAGTGATGTTCCAAATCTGGGTGTTAATCCAGGGGTCAATTCGGATGGAGGTTAAGCAGTTTTTTCTCTTATCTTTCTGGATTTTTTGGTGTGAATTATAACTTAGTTTTCTTGGTTCTTCTTCTCGGGTTCTTGTGTCTGATTCGTGATACCATCAACTTTGAATATTCATACTGATTTTTCTTGTTACTTGTTGGGTTCTCATTCGGATATGAGAAACCATTCTCTGTCCTGTGTGAATTCTGTGTGTAAAAAGGATATTTCTTATTATTCATTCTCTTGTTTTTTAGGGTTCTTGTGTCTGATTTGTGATAGCTACCTTTATTGCTTTGGGTCTGCATTCGGATATGAGAAATCCTTCTCTGTCAATCATTGTGAATTCTGTATACTTTCATCCTTATGTTTGTGAATTCTGTATACTTTCATCTTTATGTTTGTGAATTCTGTGTGTAAAAAGGATATTTCTTATTGAAAATTCGGATATGAGAAACCCTTCTCTGTCATGTCTATCATTGTAAATTCGGTTTTGATTCTTGATTTGTGTATCATGCCTATTAAACGCGTCTCCACTAGTAAGTTGAACACCCCAATTTACAAGATGATCATCGGGACACCTCTAAATGTGTAGGTGTCCATGTATGATTATGTATTATGCCTATAAAAAATGAGTGTTTATCCTCAGTTTTATTTTTGTGAGCTTTCGAATGTAGGCCTGCTTCGGATTAAAGAATAGATGTTGAGTCTTGGGTTTTGATGTCTTCTCTCAGGTAAGGCAGATGATATCCATGCCCAAATTCACCAACTTGAGCAAGAAGCATACAGTTCAGTTCTAAGAGCTTTTAAAGCTCAAGCTGATACCATTTCATTGGTAATATTTTTGTTAGCATACTTGTGAATTTGTTGTACTATTTTAATCAGGTTTAAATGACTGCTCCTCTAATATATTTCTTCAGGGGAAAAGTAGCTTGATAACGGAGTTAACGAAGGAGTTACGGTTGTCCAATGAAGAACAGAGAGAACTTCTTGGTAGAGTTAATTCTGATGATGTCATCAGAAGAATAAGGTTCTGCTTTTACCGCTACTCCTCACAACTTATTTTGTTTATCTTTGTATATTTCGGAGTTTGTCAAGCTCCCAAGTCTAATGTTACACCACTGCTTGCTTTCAGGGAGTGGAGGCAATCTGGCGGGCATCAACCTGGGGTGGTTGGTGCTGGTCAATCTGTTCATGATCCTATACCTAGCCCTTCCGTGTCAGCGTGTTTACCTTCTCAATCCTTTACTGGACCATCTCCTACGTTTCATCCACCTTCAGTGACTGCCGCAAACCAGTCTTCTTCATCTGTTGCCACGAGAGGACCTATGGTGGAGCCAAAGGGTAAAAGGCATAAACCTGTAAGTCAGATGTGCTAAGAACCTTGGAAGCTTGCATACCATTCCAATCAATTTATAGTTCTGATCTTTTCGTGCTTATGTGTGTTTCCGTAGGGCCAGATGGATGAGCCAGCTCCTCTTATGGGTGTCAGTGGTTAGTAGGTTTTCCCGTTTTCGTTTTAATGATTGTTTTGACTCCTTGTGTTTCACTGATATTTAAATCTTTTCTGCTCCCAGGTGATCTTCGCAGTAAGGCTGTAGACGACAGTCTATTATTACATAATCCTAGTCAGCTTTGCAGTTATCGTATGGAAGGGCAACTTATTCATAGCCCTGAAGCTCTCCCTCTTCATACCCCTCAAGCTCCCCCTCTTAATACACATCAACCGGTCCCACCTCAATCTGTCCCCCCACCCCAATCTGGCCCCCAACCCCAATCTGTCCCCCCACCCCAATCTGGCCCCCAACCCCAATCTGTCCCACTCCTGCCTCAACCTACTATACAAGTTCCCCCGGAAATTGCTTCCATTCTTGACAGCGCTCAATTCTTGCGTATTATTAGCAAGCGTCTTCTTGATTCTGATGTTTTGGCTGGTAAGGCCAGGTTTACCATGCCCAAAAACCAAATTTTACAGCAAGATTTTCTGAGTGTTTCTGAAGTGAAACAGCTTGAAATGGGCAGATTAAGGGTTGATGTGAGGAGCGTCTCCGGGAGTTCCTACACGGTGGATCTGAAAACTTATAGTTCTGGTAAGTCTGAATATCCAACAAAAGTCCTAACGGGTTTGGGTTGGCGTACTCTGGTAGATGAGAACAGTCTCAAGGTTGGAGATACTGTAGAACTATGGAAGGCTTGGAACGATGGTGTAAGTTTGTACATCTTCAAAATATGTTAACATTGGTGCAACTATGATGTAATCTTTCCTAGTTAGATATATTTTGAGAACTGTGATTTGGTTGAATATTTTCTAGTTTTGGAGGATAAAGTTCTGTTTTGGACTATGTTCTTGTGAATGGCGTCTTATATTTTTATCTTTTGCAAGTTTTGAAATCTAGAATTTCACTGTTTCCTTGTTACCTGTAGTGGGGGTTGCTGTTTTCCGCCAACGAGTGGTTTCTTGGTTTATTCTTTGGTGATACTGATTGAAATTTAATGGTAGTCTTGTTGATTATATGTAGTCTTCTTGGTGTTACTGATTGAAATTTAATAGTAGTCTTCTTGGTGTTACTGATTGAAAGATTCAAAGGTGATACTCGATTGATTCCGCTCCTCGCTCATTCATATTTGTGCTAAGTTTTGTTTTCTATCTCACATTTTATTTGGTATCATTGACAAGGGTGAGTGCTCTCTGGTTGTCTATTTTCGACACAATTATTGTTTCATGATAAACAGACAAGTGAACATATTATTGAAGTTTCTTAGAGTACCTAAACGCCTATTGAAATGGGCTTCACATTGTGACTCGACATAAATGTTTTTTTACTTATATTTGTTAAAAATGTGTTTGTATATTACAGAAAGAATGTCTTGAACGGAAAATAGAGAAAAAAAGTAATACTCGCCAGTTTATTGAAAACGGACAGAGATTACCATGGATTTTATTTTTTCCACCGCGAAGAATATTTGTTGAGAGTTCAGATTCCATCCAGTGGGGCTATTACTCTTCCAAGGAAGAAGGCATATAGATACTAGAACACATTTTCTCTTATGCTGTAAATCTATTCCTCAAAGTAAGGTGAGTTGAACTTCGAATTAATGAAATGCTTTCAAATTCTAACTTGCAACTGTTCCACCATCTCGAAATTACACCTTTAAACTAATTATAGGTTATCAGAAGAATGTGTTGTTTCGCCAATTCCAAAAAAAAATTTATTGCATCAATAAAATTTTGACATTAAGGTATTTTGGAAAACTTTCCACTAAATCTATCTGGTTCCTATAGCCGAGAATTTTGTGTCTTCTCTCGTTTCTTGTTTGTGTAGACCCTTCTATCAAGATAAGCCCGCTCTATATATATATATATATATTCTATCAGACAATATGGTTAATATGATAATGATTGTTTTTGCTCTCACTCATCATGCTTTGTCCACAAATGATAATGTTGCCGCTGCAGATCATTTCAATTTCAATAGAAATTTTATATTCACCATGCAGATTGTACTTGTTGGATTTCTTACTAACTTCTGATTTGTCGACTAGAAAAGTTAATTACCCAAAGTTCTGGAGACTCTAAAAAGTTTCAATTGTTACCGTTTCATTATGTTGAAATGTCAAAGCTTCTTTTTGATCCGTAAGTAATTTCTTATTTTCATATCAAGGCTTATCATATTGGCCCTACTGATGACAATATTCAATGATTTAGTGCCAGCGTAACATCTATATGATGAACTCAGTTATTTACTCGATTCTATTTGCTTTAATTGTGTAGTAATTCACCCAAAACTCTGAATCAAACATAGTCCATCGGCGAGGTCTCTTATTCATGAAGATATAAACGTTGTGCGATTTCACAAAATTGATATTGACTTGGAGATGATTTCAAAAGAGGTCACTTATGTCAAATTTTTATCGATGCAATAATTTTTTTTAAAAGCTTTGATGCTGGAACACAGAAAACATGGTTAAGGTGCGATCATGACTCGTTTTGGATCGTGACATCCTTATATACTTGATTTGACTTCCCAAATTCTATAGGAGAACAAATTCAGCTCGATTAGCTTTCACTATTGAAGACTCTCATTATTGAAATTTTTAAAAAGTTCCTTTTCTTCTTTTTGAAGTCATATTATATGATTTTCACATTAGGATTTTTTTGTTTGCGTAGAAACACCTGGAGGCATCAGATCTGAAACCGGGGGGGGGGGGGGTGATAAATAAA